>JAODAL010000736.1:0-277673 GCA_025379985.1 Phyllomedusa bahiana | reverse complement strand
TGAAGCGTTCAAGAGGGGCGGCAGTCATGGGGTGTCTTACTAAAAACAACATTGTATAAAGCCCAAAAACCAAGCTCCCTTGCATATTTAAGCATGGCACAACGTTCTCAGCACCCTGCAGCTTGGGCAGCCTGGAAATAGCTGTTTTTTAACGTGATTCGTGCCAAAGTAATTCGGACCGAAACGAATTTTGTCGGAAAATTCGGCGAAGTGACCGAACCGAAATTTTGAGAAATTCGCCCATCTCTAGTCACAGCATGAGTGGTGATGCTTAAAGACAATGTGCACAGTGATGTCACAATGCATTAAATGGGTTTTTCAGTTCATATAAAAAGTTGTGACTCTCCAGTCTTCTGTTGCATAGTAACATCGTTGTACAGTCTAAAATAGAAAGCCATCTATCAGTGCTATAGTGGTAATCCAAAACGCAAAACCCCCATGAGGTAGAAGCCAATTGTCCTCATATTATGGATAAAATTCCTTCCAGAATCTAATCTGGCAATCAGAATAAATCTCTGGATCAATGACCCATCTCCTAGTCACTACAACTTATTAAAGGGGTTCTCTCACTACAAAAGATTAGCTTTCAACATGTAGGGAACAGTAAGTAAATACGTTTTCCTTATACTGTATATTGCTGTGTTTATTTTTCTTTGTTGAGGATATTAAAGTGATTTTATTAGCTCTGAGTGCACAGGGGTTTCTCCACGTTACCCACCAACTGTGCCCTGATCTCCCCTGCTGTTTGTCTTATCTGATAGCAGGAATAACAACATTACACTAGTCGGCACACAGAACTGCAGGAAGCTTGAGAGCTTGAGTGTTATCTGATCTTACAAACAAAGGAGACTAATTTTGCTTACTTTCAGCTCTGACTCTTCTCTGGACTTTAGATAAACATCTTCTGCTCTCATGTCAGAGTAATTAGCAGATTTTACGGAGTTGATATGCTGTGCACCTATAAGAGACAGAATGCATGAATGAAAGCTGCCTTTAGCTCTGTAAACAGCGCAGTGAGACATCTTCATTAACTTGTTATTTTATTGCAGTCGCTGTTTACTATGTTCTTCTTCAGGACATGGATATCACTGCTGTTACAGCTGATTGGCTGCAGAGGTCACATAACATTATTTTACATCACTGTTCAAAAGAATGGTGAACTGCTCTGAATGGTGAGATAAGCAGAGGCACCTGACCGCTGAAGCCAATCAGCAGCTGAAGTAGTGACAAGCCCGGACTGAGAACCCGCCGCGGAGGGAAGTAGCTGCCGCGACGGGCCGCTAAAGCAGTTAATCGCGGGCTGGTACTTGCTTGACATGTGGCCGCAGCACAACATGGCAGCCCCAGCACGCATTTGATGCGGGCTGCGGCCACTACAGAGGGCCGCCGGCCGCGCCCGCAACCACAGCTGAGGGCTGCCACCTGCCGCCAGCAGGTTAGTCACGCTGATAGAGGCGGGCTGCGGCCACTACAGAGGTCCGACAGCCACCGCGCAACAGCTGAGGGCCGCCGAAGTGAGCTGGGATACTCCGGCAGCGACCGGAGTTGCCAGCAAGTTAGCAGCAGACAGATATGAGCCTGGCTGTGGGCTGCGGCCACCATGGAGCGGCAGCCGTCTGCCGCGCCCACCACTGAAGGCCGCAGTGAGCCGGGATGCTCCGCAGCGGCCGCAGTTAGTCTACTTGTCCTGGGTGATGTGTCACAAGTCAGGAGGCGGGGCAGGAGGAGCAAGCAGGGAGGAGGGGACCGTGGAGGCCAGCTATCTCCCAGTGATCAATAGAGATGTTCGCTGGCTCCACCTCCCCAGTCCTCCACGCTGAACGTGCCTCTACCTCTCCAGGAAGCAATAGTAAGTAGATGGTAACTACCCTACCTGGCTAATAACTACCCTACCTGGCTAATAACTGCCCTACCTGGCTAATAACTGCCCATACCTGGCTAATAACTGCCCCTACCTGGCTAATAACTGCCCTACCTGGCTAATAACTACCCTACCTGGCTAATAACTGCCCATACCTGGCTCATTACTGCCCCTGCATGGCTCATTACTGGCCCTACCTGGCTAATAACTGCCCATACCTGGCTAATAACTGCCCATACCTGGCTAATAACTGCTCATACCTGGCTAATAACTGCCCATACCTGGCTCATTACTGCCCCTGCATGGCTCATTACTGGCCCTACCTGGCTCATAACTGCTCATCCTGGCTCTTACGGGCCCCTACCTGTCTCATTGCGGGCCCCTACTGGTAATAACTCCCCCCTTACTGGCTCATTATGGCCCTACCTGGCTCATTACTCCCCCTGCAGGGCTAAATTTATGCCCTATGGCTAATAACTCCCCTCCCTGGCTCATTACTGGCCCTCCTGGCTCATTACTGCCCCTGCATGGCTTTTATGCCCCTGCATGGCCCATTACGGGCCCTACGGGCAAATAAATCCCCCCTGCATGGCTCATTACTGCCCTGCATGGCTTCCTTTTTTTAAGGGGCCTGCTGGCTCATTTGGTCCAAACCCCGGGGCTATTATCCCCCTGCATGGCTCATTACGGCCCTGCATGGTTTATTACTGGCCCTATCGGGCTCATTACTGCCTTACCGGTCATTACTGGCCTTCGGGCTAATAACTGCCCTACCTGGCTCATTGCTGCCCATACCGGTCATTTCGCCCATACCTGGCCATTATCCCCATCCCTGGCTCATTACGGGCCCCCCTGGTCATTAATCCCCATTTTGGTTAATTACCGCAGACCGGCTCCTTACGGGCCCGTACCGGTTTAATTCTGGCCGACCTGGTTAAGACGGGCCCTCGGGTTATTTGAGGAAGTCCTATTACGGGCTTTTTTTCAGGGAGGCAGCCCTAGCTCCCTGGTAATTATGGGGGCGCCTTTTACCTGGCGTTACTGGGGCAGCCCTACTCCCTGGTAGTTAGGGGGGCAGCCCTATCTACCTGGTAGTTACTGGGGGGCCCAGCTACCTGGATATTACGGGGGCAGCCCTACCTCCCTGGTAGTTACTGGGGCGCCCTATCTCCTGGCTGTTACTGGGGGCGTCCTACTCCCTGGCTAGTTAGGGGGGCTTTCCCATCTCCCTCCAAAATTAATGAAGGAACCCCTGTCTCCTACCTAACTATTGGGGCCGTGTAATACCCTATGGGGGTCCTTATACCTTTTAAAATGTGGGGGCCCATATATACCTTATGAGGGGCCCTTTAACCTCCTATTCAGAGAGGGTTATATGTATCTAAGGGGGGGGACTTATACTCCCTCCCTTTTAACTTTCTGTTATAAAGGGGGCCCTATTTCCCACTGGGGGGGCAACCAAATTTAGGGATTATATACCTCTTACCTCTGAAAAAATCTGTAAGCTTACGGGGGGGCCCTATTTACCATATATTCCTGCTTTGGGAATTCTTATATTACTGCCTACGGGGGAGGGGCAGGGGCTTGAATCCCACCAAAGGGGGGTCTACTATTTAATGCCACTTTCTGATTTTTTAAATTTTAAATTTTTAGGCTTAAAAACTGTTTGGGTACAATTATTGCGTTTGTTTTTGGAGTAAAATTTTACTGTGTGGGGCACCAAAGGGGGCACTATTACTATTTGGGGCTTTGTGGATGGGGAGTTTGTACATAGTTGGGCATTGATAGGAAAGTGCTGGAAAATAGAGGAGTCTAAGATGTTTTTGTGGTAAATTCTACAGGGAAGAGCAGTGACCGGGAGAAGAAGACATTGCATGCTGTGCTGGATGGAGAAAAAAAAAGGAAGAGAACAACTCATCATGGAGGTTTGGGCCAGATGGAAAAGAAAAGGAGAAGAAGACAACTCCCATCAGAGATGACGTCACACGGAGCGGTTTTTTGTGCGTTTTTTGATGTAGAAATGTACAGTATTAACTGCTCTGCCTTTCTGAACAAAAACGCACCAAAAACACATAAAAAACGCACCAAAATGCTCTGTATATGCTTATAGTGTAGTTTATTTTAGAAAGTGGCGAGGTGTGAGAACAAGGGGGATTCTGTAAGTGGATATTGTATGTGGGCTGGTGGGGGCTTTGAGCCAGGGCTGATTTTTATTCCCAGTCCGGCCCTGGGTGGTGACATCCCTATTTGGAAGAAGAACAAGATAAACAGAAGACCGGAGTGCTGAAAAGAAGGACTGCAGGAAGGTGAGTATAGTTTTTTATTTTATTTTATGGGGCACCATAAAATATTTACTAAAAGGCGTTGTTCAGTTTGTATCAAAAGTTAACATTAGTTCTATATTTGTGGTAAAATAGCTGTGAGTCACTTGCCACTATAATTGTAAAATCCTCAAGTAAAATGTTTAAAGAGACTGTTCTAGTTTCTACCTTCCCTTCCTTGCCCCCTTCCTCTCCTCTTTTTTGTGTGCTTTTATGCATTGTGTATTAATGATATAAATTAATAAAACTCCTTGCTGAAAAAAAATATTAAAAGAGGACGTTAAGAAAACCAAAATAAATAAATCTCAAATTGATTAAATGGTTTTTCATTCATCTTTAATGTTTTCTGTGCTCATTTGTGCTTTACCTCTGCTGCATTTCCATAGCTAAGCAGCAGAATTTCCTATTTGAAGGGAATGTGTCATCGAAAATTAGTTATTGTTTAACTCACATTTTTATGTTAAACACATTTAAGAATTTTTGGTTATATTTCTTTTTAATTTTCCATATCACTTTCAATATGTTTTTCAAAAATTTCCCATTAAGTCCTGCAGTTTTCACTTTGGCACTAAGCCTAATAATTGTCTGCACTTCCTGTTCTGTAGAAAAAAGGATTACAGCTGTCTGTCATTATTAACACAAGGCGGGTCAAACTGAAAGGAGACACCAGTGTGAATAGATAACACAGGATCCACCAGTCACACGAGGAGATAGACACAGATGTCCCTTTCACCTCCCTGCACAGTGACTTCTTTCCAGGTCACAGAGCATGACTAGAAAACTCTCCTATAGAAGGCAATGGGACTGAGTCAGTCTTAAGTCTCCTATGTGCATGAAGTAAATGTAAAGCATCTCTCTGACTGCTGTTAAAGTAGTGCAAACAAGGCCTAGTGGCCAAAGTGAAAACTGAGGGACTTAAGAATTACTAAAATATATTGAAAGTGATTTAAAAAAATTAAAAAAACAATAAAAAATTCCTAAAAAATGTGTTTAACATAAAAACGGGACTTAAACATTAATTTTTTATGACGCATTCCCTTTAAAAGCTTTTCCCTTTGAAACTGCAAGCTCCAGGACCCTTTGCTGTACTTTGTCTATTTTCCTTTGAACCATCCTCAGTCTCAGTATATGTCCTCTGTTTCCTCCCTTATGTTGAAAGCTTTAGGAGGCAGTACTACAAAGGTGTAGATTTGAAGGCTGCTCTGAAAAAAGTCAGAGCTCTTTTGTCACCTGATCTTCTGGGCCCAACACAGAACTGTTTCCTGTGTACTGTTACACACAGACATACCGAGCTTCCTGTCATCAAACAGCTATTAAAGAAATGCAGGAAGCCAAAATAAAGTGTGATGAAAATATATTACAGAAGTGCTTTGGGAGAGATATTATTTAGAATTTTTTGTCTGCTGCATTATCCCTTAAACAACTGGAAACAAAAGGACTAGAAAGTGTTTGTATTATCTGTATGATGTACCAGAAAAAAAGTAAAAACTCCTTTATGATTAAAAACTAATAGGCATGCACTTATAGTATTTAAAAAGTATTCTTTGACTATGCTTTGAGTCTACGGCTATTTGACAACTTTGTTGTAATTTTATTTTTATCCTCTTTGTTTTACTAAGATATTACAATTTGTGATTTAGCATTTGCCAATTTCAAGCACCAGTAAGTTTTCTTATTAAAGTTATAAATTACATGATAAGTGTTAAAACACATAATTCATTAAAGTCTGTTTAGATAGCAGAAAGGTCACTAACATGCTGTTTCCCCCCATAGATAATTCTAGATAGACACAATAATGGACGAAAATTAATTTTACATTAATCTTTTAATATTATTTAATGTAATGAACGAGGCAGTTTGTTCTTAGCGTCTTCTATTCTTTCCTCTCTGTAAAAGTTTGAGGAGAAATATAGATATAATAGTTCTAACACCTTCATTTGGGTAGATGTCTAGAAATAATATGAAGTATTGTTTTATCTTTAAAGAGAATGTGTTTACATAGTTAGTCAGGCCGAAAAAAGGCACACGTCCATGCAGTTCAGCCCATTTATTAAAGTGTTGCTAAAGTGTTAAAGTGTCAAATATATAATTTTAGTTTTCTAAAAGGAACCCCTTAAAGGGGTTGTCTTGCTACAGAGATTAGCATTCAACATATTGGCATCACTAAATGAAGACGTTTTCCAAATATATTGCGTTGTTCATTTTTTTTTTGTTAAGGAGGTACAAGTGATTTTATCACCTTCTATGCTCTCTCTGGTTCCCCAAGTGACTGACCTGTGTACTTCTGCCCTTCTGCTGTTTGTTCTATCTGATAGCAGGTAGTGATTTCATTACACAGGTCATGGCAGCTCTCATGACAGTGAGAGCTTGTTTGTTATCTGATCTTTCAGACAAAAGAAAGTAATTACTGCTGTTTACTTTACCTCAGAAGCTTCCGTGGTCCTGACAGCAGGAGATTTAGCTAATTAGCAGAGGTCTGAATACACTGAGCTCATATGCTAATGACAGACAGCTTGACCAGGAAGAGCAAAGCAGCATTATTTCATTCATGCATCCTATGAAACTTTGAGATGAGACAACCCCTTTAAGGTTGCCCATTATGAAGGCTCATATTCATTTTTATAAGTATAGACATTACTTGACATCCATCTTCATCTCACCAGTGGTTTAGTAGTCTGCACTATGTATTCTTTCCTTGCTGCACGCTCTACATTCCCTGACTTCCTGGTAAGTTGTGCTGGGCTTGTGTTTATACACAGCAGCCAGCCTAAGAAACCTGAGCTAAAAGGGAATAGAGAAAACAGCATCCTGAACCAATGATGAGATAGGGACAGGACTGAAACCAGGTATTCTGGAGCCCTAGGAATATAGTTTTCCCCCAATGGAAAAATCAGTTCACAACATACCTTCTTGTGCCCCCTTCCTGTCTATGATGTATTGGCACCCTAGGTGGTCACCTACCTTTGCCTACCCATCACTTCAGCCCTGGATAAGAGGTTAATATTATCAGGCTCAGACTGTCCCACAGGCAGGCCCGGACTGAGAACCTGCCCGACCGGGCAAAATCCCGGCGGGCCGCGCAACCGGGACACTCTTGGGCCGCCCGTACGCATCTATTTGATTACGCTGGCACTGCTCACCTTATAGCAGCGCCGCCACGGAGGGAAGCAGCTGCCGCGACGGGCCGCTAAAGCAGTTTATCGCGGGCTGGTACTTGCTTGACATGTGGCCGCAGCACAACATGGCAGCCTCAGCACGCAATTGATGCGGGCTGCGGCCACTACAGAGGGCCGCCGGCCGCGCCCGCAACCACAGCTGAGGGCTGCCACCTGCCGCCAGCAGGTTTGTCGCGCTAATAGAGGCGGGCTGCGGCCACTACAGAGGTCCGACACCCACCGCGCAAAAAAGCTGAGGGCCGCCAAAAGTGAGCTGGGATACTCCGGCCAGCGCCGGAAGTTGCCGGGAAGTTAGCAGCAACAGATATCCCTGGCTGTGGGCTGGGGCCACCATGGGGCGGCAGCCGCTGCCGCGCCCAAACGAAGGCCGCAGTGACCGGTGCTCCGAAGCGGCCGCTTTTAGTTATTTTCCGGTGATGTGTCAAAGGGAGGCGGGGGGGAGGAGCAAGCGGGAGGAGGGGATAAAGGAGGGCCAGCTATCCCCATGAACAATAGAGATGTTCGCGGGCTCCACCTCCCCGTCCTCCACTTACCCACGCTAATGGCCTCTACCTCTCCAGGAAGAAATTTTGTAAGTAATTAATACCCAACCGGGCAATAACACCCAAAACCCTGGCAAAATAACTGCCCTACCTGGCAATAAGGGCCCATACCGGGCAATAACTGCCCATACCTGGCTAATAACTGCCCAGAAAAACCCCCTAACCGGGCTAAAAAAATGTAAAACCCCGGGCTCATTACTGCCCCTGCATGGTTTTCATTACTGGGCCCTACCTGGTAATTACGGCCCTACCTGGTCATTAGGGGCCCTCCCGGCTCATTACTGGCCCTACCTGGCCAAAACGGGCCCCTCCCTGCTCAAAAAAGGGCCCATTGGGGAATTAGGGGCCCTACCTGGCTCATTACTCTCCCTGCTGGTCATTACTGGCCCCAAACCTGGCTAATAACGCCCCTTTACCTGGCCATTACGGGCCCTACCTGGGCTCATTACTCCCCCCCAAAAGGGCCCCATTATTTGGCCCCCCCCCGGGCCAAATTTAAATTTTGCCCCTGCAGGGCTCATTACTTACCTAACTGGCCCTGCAGGGGCTCATTACAACGCCCTACCGGCCATTCCCTGCCTCAAACCTCGGCTCATTGCTCCCTTTCCCTTTGGCTCATTACGCCCCACCTGGCTCATTACGCCCTACCTGGCCCCTTTAATTTCCCAAATTACCTGGGTTAAATTACTGCCAACCTGGCTCATTACGGGCCGTCCCCGGGTTAATTACGGGCCGCCCCTTTGGTTAAATTTACGGGCCCTACCGGGTTTAAAATTTACTGGCCCTCCTGGTTCATTTACTGGCCCTCCCTGGTTATTTTCCCCCGGGAAACAGGGGTCCTTTCTACTGGCTAATTAGGGAGGAGCCCTAGCTCCCTTTGGCTAATTACTGGGGCAGCCCCAAAACCCCTACCCGGCTAGTTACTGGGGGCACCCCCCCCTATCTACCGGGCAGTTACTGGGGGCAGCCCCGGGCTCCGGGATATTTTTACTGGGGGAAACCCTATCTGCCTGGATATTTTATTTGGGGCAGCCCTACTCCCTGGCTATTACTGGGGGCAGCCCTATTTTTCCTGGCTAGTTACTGGGGGTTTTTCCTATCTACCTCCCAAAATTTAAATGAAGGAAGGCCCTGTCTACCTACCTAACTATTTGGGGGGCCGATGTAACTCCCCTTCCTAATGGGGGTCCTAAACACCTATTAACTGTGGGGGGGACCAATATACCTACCTTATGAGGGGACCTTATAGACCTACCTTCTACAGAGAGGGTTTTAAATAAAACTTAAATTTGGGGGCTATATTTCCTCCCTACTTTTTTTTCTTAAATTTCTACTGAGGGGACCTATTTACCCCCTCAGGGGCAACCCCAAATTTTGGGATTTTTATACCTCTTTACCTACTTAAAAAAAAACTGTAAGCTTACTGAGGGGAGCCTATTTACCAAAAAATCTTTCCTGCCCTTTGGGAGTTCTAATACTTACCTGCCTACGAGGGAAGTGGCGGGGCTTTAATACCTACCTAATGGGGGGGCTCCCCATTTTCATGCCACTTCTCTAAATTTTTTTTTTTTTCTAATTTTGTAGGCTTTTAACATAAAACCGGGTTGGGGGGAATTATTAACTTTTTCTGTTTGGAGTACAATTACTGTGTGGGGGGCCAAAGGGACACTATTACATTTTTGGGGCTCTAGGGGTTGGGGGGTTTGTACATAGTTGGGCTTAAAAGGAAAAATGCTGTAAAAGAGAGGAGTCTAAATGTTTTTTTGGTAAATTCTACAGGGATGACATTTAAACCCGGGGGAAGAAGACATATGCTTGGGCCCGTCTGGAAGGGGGAAAAAAAAAAGGGAAGAGAACAACTCACATGGAAAATTTGGGCCAAGGGGAAAAAAAAAGGAGAAGAAACAACTCCCCCTCAAGATGACGTCTCCTGTGAGCCCGCCCGGGCAGGGGGCATTTTAAAATCTGGGTTGATTCCGTGCTGTAAATTTATGTGATGGTTTACCTGACTACTGGGGATGTTTTTGGGTTTTAGGGTTTTGTTGGTGCTTAGTAGTTTTCAGTGGGGGGGGGTTGTCCCTGATTGTAAAAGCAAAATGCACACCTGACTCTGTGACAGGGGGTTTTTCTTGGGCCCCCCAAATTTTCTTTCTTTGCTTGTGTTTAAAAGGCTCTCACACAAGCGGGGTTTTTTTTGGTTTTTTTTATGAGAAAAAGGACGTAAAAACTGCCTTTCCCCTTTTTGAACAAAAACGCACCCAAAAAAAACAAAAAAAACCCCACCAAAATCTCTTTATATGCTTATGGTTTTTTTTAAATTTTTGAAAGTGGCGAGGTTTGAAAAACAAGGGGGGTTCTGTAAGTGGATATTGTATGGGGCGGGGGGGGGCTTTGAGGGCCCGGGCTGATTTTTTTTTTCCCCGTCCGGCCCTTTCCCACAGGGGAGCAGGAGAACCCCCACCCCGGTAGGCCCCCCGGGAAATGGCGGGTTTGGGCTTTTTTTCGGGGGAGAAGGGCAGAGAAAGAAAGAGTCATGTAACTGTAGAATGGGCCCCAAGATTCAACTTCACTTGTGGGCCCGAGGCACCCCAGTCTGACACTATGAATTAGGCTTCTTCAGACTCCTTCTAGACACTGTAGCTAAACTGTAGAAATTTTTTAGTGGCTAAAAAGCAACATCATCAGCTCCTTCTTTTTATCACCTTAGAATGTAGAAGAGCTCTATAATGGGTCAGTCCTCATCCATCAAAATAGTATGCAAAAAAGATAACATCTACATTTCCAAAAAAACATTCCTCTTTAATTCTTAATCCATCAGAGGTATGCAGTAAGACTCATTGTTTTGATTTTACAAAGTCTTTTACAAGCATACAATAGCAGTGTTAAAGGGGTGTTCTCACCATGCTGTTTAACAGAGCCACGGCCAGCTTCAGAATCACACTTCCTGGTTAGACTGTGGGTGGTTCTTCAGCATTGATTGGCATATTTCCTCTGCTATTCCTAGCTGATCCTTTTACATTGACATGAGTGCGGGAGGTTTGTAAACTATAGTGCACAAAGCTACTGGGCTCTAAAGGGTTAAAGTTTGTCAGTAAGTAATGCAAACAAGCTCCTGTAATCTAGATCATGAATCCAACAGAGAGTGCTGCTACTATCTGTTAGAGCAGAGAGAAGTAGCTGGTAACTAGTGAAACTTGTGTGCAAAAATAGGAGATAAAATTTACTCCTAACACTGAAGAGAAGCAAAATCAGAAGAGCAATGCATTTGGCAATGATTTTAATTTGTCTTTGCCTACATGTTTAATGCTAAACAATAAAACAGGAATGCCCCTTTAATTACATGTAAATAGAAAAGCCAATTAATCATTATGTTACCTAACAGATGTTTTTAAAAATTAACTTGCAGTTAAAATCTGAATCACGGGACAAAAGTTTTCCAACTTTTTCAATGCTTTTCAATAGCATTTATTAAGCAATAATAGCAATAACATAAAAGCGTAAACATGCCAAGCTAAACTGCTAAAACTATTCTTCCTTAGAACTAGCTTATATTAGTCAGCAGCCATGTGAAGGAGGCACCAAGCTGCAGGTAAAACTGTATCCACGTGGACCTTAGCATCCCCATTGTAGCTCAGCACATGGTCAAATCAGCTGCATCATCCCAGCAGTTTTGTTTAACAAGCCTCAAGTAGCTAAACTGTATCACAGATCACAGCCCTGAGGGTGCAGTTTTGGTGCATTTTTAAAAACTGTGCTCCAATTAAACTGGCTTTATTCCAGAAAGTTTTTTCATTTCTAAACTGTTTGGAAAGTGAGGAATCAATTAGTGTGTTTATAATCTGCAAAACTTCAAACACAGTAATTGATTGCTTACTTAAAACAATGAACAATTTAGACAACTGAAAGAAACTTGCTGTTAAAAAAGGATTTAATTAGAATGCAGTTTAAAAATGCACCAAAAATGCGCTGTGTGAAAGCCCTAATGAACTTTGATAAAGCAGCCCCAAATAAAAATAATTTTGAAAAAAAAATAGCAAAAAACTCACCTTAGGTAAAGTTCTTTAGAGTTTTTGAAGTCTTGACTGGACTCTTAAAGGGGTATTCCTGTTTCATTGATCAGCTTTAAACATGTAAGCAAAGGTAAATAAAGACTATTACTAAATGCATTGCTTTTCTATTGTGTCTTTAATGGTTTTAAAAAAAATTTTAATCTCTCTTTTTGTACAGAAGTTTGTTTATTGGAAATTTTTTCCCGCTCGACGACTGCAGCAGTGGGCAAAATGATAATTCACTCCCTGCTGTGTTCCTTATCTTGAAATACAGGAGCGTGTTTCCATTACTTACTCACAAGCTTTAACTCTTTAGAGCTCAGTAGCTATGCACTCTACAGTTTACAAACCTCCTGCAGTCATGTCACTGTAGCAGACTCAGATAGAAATAGCAAGACTGATATGCCAATCTCTACTGTAGAACCACCCACAGCATGACCAGGAATTGTGAATCTGAAGCTGAGTGTAAATAGCAGGCTCTGTGAAACAGCAGGGTGAGAACAACCTTTTAGGCATTCACGTATTTTATGTGACCAGCTTTATAGGAAAGCATGACATTAAAAAAAAGTATACTAGCATACACCCACCAGCAGATACCTAAAGGACATTCTCATACATGTGTACACATTAAGGGCCACATGTAAGAAAACTTTTTAAGGGGGGGCCCAAAACACACTTTTGCCCATAACAACCCCAAACAAAGGGGCCCCTATCATTTTTCCCAGAGCACTATTTGAAAAAAAGGGGCGCTCTGAAAAGGTTTTCCCAAAGGGGAAAAAAACATGTGGCCCTGAGAGTTGTGTGAATATAACCTTGCTTTGGAGAAGTCTGTGTAGATCAAAGCATGTGATATATGCAACACAGTACACATTTTTCCAAACCCTTATCTTTCCCTCCTATCATACCTACAGTAAGGAACAGTTGGAGGGAAAGAGTAATTTTGGGATAGATTTTAAATTACCCGCCCCGTTTAAGGTTTTCATCCCACAGGCCACTGAAAAAATTGGGAAAAATTTTTACATAATGTTCTGTGCCAAAGGTATGATATCTGTATGTTACCAGCAGGTAGGTGATCACAGTTTTGTGGCTGATCTCATAAACACAGCTGCTGTGCCTGGGAAATCATCATATTGTAAATGTACATAATTGTGCAGTTAAAGCAAAGCTTCAGCGGCCATTTATAGAACTGAGCAAGAAGAGGTTAAATGAAACCTATAAAACCCGTTAAATCTGCCAGGACACTGACCTCTTTACCTACTTGTGGCTCTTCTCTTAAACAATAAATATCCCGGTAGTCCACAAGTGACTCTGTAAGGAAGCTCCTGAATGTCTTTGCAGATGCTGCAGCTGTGAAATCTGCTCCACTACCTGTGTTCCTGCTGCTGCTGCTCATGGTTATGCTAGTATTTCATATTTGTTTTTTCATATGGTGTACTAAAAAACTTTCCAGCTATAGCAGGAGAGCCGGACTACTGCAGAGTTGGCTAATCAGACAATTAAGAGGGGGAATCAGCAGACCAATCACTGAGCTTGAGTTGCTATTTAAAGTAGTTGTCCACTTCCTATAAAAATCATAGCAACAGCTTAAGTAAAATAAATAAAAAAAATCCTATACTGACCTTTTCAAGACAAAGGCACTGGCTTTTCTGTTGACAATCCATCACTTGCGAATGTGGACGCCACCGCTGATTGGCCACAGCGGTCACATGGGTCTACCTCACCAGTCAGAAGTCAACAGCTCCAAATGTGATTTAATTACAGGCATGTGAAAGCTGTAGCCAATCAGTGGCTGCAGCAGTGACAACCTCATCCGGAAATGATAGAATGTCAACAGATTATCGGAGAGATGTGTCACTGGAACTTGGAACCGGCAGAGGGTGAATATAATTTTTATCTTTTTTTTTTATTTTACTGGAGCCTCAATAGCTATTGCTATTATTGTTTTAGGAGGTGGTCAACCCTTTTAAATCTGCATCTCATCTTGTCATTTATTGTGTCTCTGTGCTCTCTCGGGTACCATTTTGGATTGTTATTCCACATTTGACCTGTCTATTTGTGACTACCCTTCTGATCCTCTTTCTGTTTGTAATCCCTCAGTGTTGACCTAGCTTTCCAGTTTCTAATATTGAATTTAAATTTAGCTTTGCTGTTTTCTATGAAGACTTAGTATTGAGGATTGTGTTGGCTCTTTCCCTCTATTCAAATTCCAGGTGGAATTATTCCTCCTAATATGGGGCGTTTAATATCTACCTCATAGGGTTTTCCTTCCTCAGGATCGACAATGTGCAGCTGTCGTTTGCACTAGGTAGACCTGTGTCTTTTCCAACCTCATCAACTACTGCATGTAACTTTGCCTGAAATTTTTTTTACCAACTTAAACACAACATAATATTACAATATATCTTTTAGAAGTTTTTACAGCACTTTAAAGGGGTTGTCTCACTACATTGATTCATCTTACCTCAGTCCTGTTTTCTTGGTTTCACTTTGAATTCAGGGCCGTGCTTACTAGGTTCCACTAGGCTGCAGTAGAAACCAGGTATGTAGCTATAGCAAGCAGTGCTGGCAGCCTATCATGAGAGATTGGACAGGTCTGTAACTATAGCAACCTAAGGAGTTGATGCAGCCCATACAAGACAGGATATCTGAGAATAGGTAGGACACTGTTAATGGACACATATTGCAAAGTGACTTGTTTTTGAAAGCTCTTTAACATAAAAAGCAGCAATCCTTGTAGTGAGACAACCCCTTTAAGACTGCATGTGTGGGACCATGTATATTTCTTGCCTCTTCGTTGTGTGGTGTGAGGCTACATTGTTGTTTGTATGCATTATTTACATTGTATTACGGTTACTCATTTGCTAATAATATTAATATGTGAGACACTGAAGCAAATCTCACTTTATTGTGATTATCTACTCATCTTATTCTATGCTTAACAAGTCACACAGTGACATAGTAACACTTATTCAGTCCCATGCTGAGATACAATCTAGAAATTGTCTATCTCGCAATGAAATGTGGCGGTTATATTTTATTTATCTATGTAAAGGAATACAAATACCTATTTTAATGAGTATAGATGGAATTGCTTTACGTTCTGTGTTGTACTTCCTCTGTCTATTTCATGTTTATTGAATACTTAAAATGTAGATATTTGAAGTTAAGGAAAGAAATAAATTACTAGTCTCCATCATTTGCAATGAATGACACATCTACATAGATGGTTTCGATTTTTGTGGCACAATGTTTAAATCATAATAGAAAGTACATATCTAGCTGTCTATCTATCTAGACATACTTCGTATTTTATGTATTACATATACACTAATATACTATTTATTTATTTCTAACTGTAACAACTATTTATTTATTTCTAACTGTAACAACTTCATAGATCACAGTTTATAGAATATGCAACTTGGCTAACAGATGAGCGCACTCTCTCCCTCCCGTTCTCTCTCTCTCCCTCCCACTCTCTCTCCCTACATTTCTCTTTCTCTCTCTTTCCCTCTATCTCTCTCTCTCTTTCACTCACAGTCTCTTTCTTTCTCTCTACCTCTTTCTCTATATCAGAGCAGAAAGTACATATCTATCTTTCTAAACTAACGTCTTAATTTATATATATACACACTATATATACACACTATATATACACACTAGTGCACTATTTTATATACTAACTTCATAGGTCACAGATCATAGAATATGCAGCTTGACTACCAGATGAGCATGCTAATAGTGATCTCTCTGTCTCACTCTCTCTTCCTTTCTTTCTCTCTCCCCCTCTCTCTTTCTCTCATCCTCCCCCTCTCCTCTCGCTCTCTCTTCTTTCTCTCTCTATGACTCCCTCTTTTTCTCTGTCTTTCTTTCTCTCTCTGTATATATATATATATATTGTGAGCGGCTGCTTAGCTCTGAGACGCCATCTTGGCCCGTCTCGGGGGTTTCTCACTTGGCTTTTTGGGATCGCCGTCCTTGGTAGGACAATCTTGGCACAAATAACCTTCGAACACTGAGGAAGGGTTCAAACTGGCCTCAGACAGTTTTATTGAGGCACACAATTATAGAAAACACAAATCATAAAAATAAATCCTTGGCCGTCTGGCGTCTAACTATACACAAGATACGTACCTCACTACCTGTGGTCTTGGCCTACTGCCAGCGCCACAACCACGTTTTTCCAGCCTCTGCTGGATTCGGCTTCCTGAAGGCAGCCACCTGCTTGCCTCAAGCCTCTGGGGGCCAGAGCTCTCTTCCCAGCTCTTCTGTTGCTCCACTCTCAGGTGGTAGACCACGCCCCCAGATCACCTGGAGTACTAGGCTTTTATAGGCCTCCAGAGATGTCCAATATCTGGGCTGGAACCCAGGGACCTGGAATGCGGGGACAGCCACCCACCCGACACTATAACTGTCCCGGAAGAGCCACCCCATAACTAGCTGCCTTGCAGCTATTCTAGCCGCTACCGTAAGTGACAGTAATATGACACTGACACAAAATAGGTGGCTTTTCCCCACCGAGCCCAGTTCCTCGGTGGCGCATCTACAGAAGGTCTCCGGCCATAGACCCTCTAGTGGCAGGATCATGCGACTACCAGTGGTCGCCTTGTCACATATCCCTCCCCTCTGATAAAGCCCGTAGGGCTTTCTCACATTGCCCAGGCTCCCTCCGGGGTCAAAGCTCCTATTTTGGGGCAACGTCTTCCCTACATCCTTAGGGGCAGAGACAACATTGGTCACGTACATAACTGTAGGCTTATCCCATGCATTCACCCTATAACGGGCAACAGACTGGTCATAGCCACTTTTTACAGGTGGCACCATCCATGCACGCTCTGCACCAAGAATGTCATCACCCACAGCCCGCATGCTGACATTCACTGGGTTACTATTGACAACTCTACTACCAGCGCAATCAGACTTTGTAGGCTGCTTACACACACCGATTACATTGGCATTGTGCCCCCTGGGCAGTGTTTTCACTGGACCCTGAAGCTCTGCCTCTGGGCTACTTGCTGTCACTTGGTTCCTATCAGAGGAAATCTGGTCTCCCTCACTGACCACCTCAGTGATGATACCCTCAACTGCAGTATGACTGACTGTGGCACCATTTACCTCTGTGCCATCCATAACCTGCTGGTCAAGGAGCACAGGGTTATTGCAGACACTCCCTACATCTAGGAGACCTCTCCTGATAATCTCAGCCTCTTTACTGGGTGAGTTTTTAATGTCTGAGGACTCGCTGAGCCCTCCATACACCTGGCTCACTGCAAAGGGAAGACCACATTCATAGCCTGTTTCTGTTTTTTCATGCAATATCCTTGCATGAGCACAGGGGTCGCTGGCACTCACATGGGCTTTACAGACTGCCCCAGGTATTTGACTTGTGGTGACCACTTGAGGAGGTTTATATTGTACTACAGGGGTCACAAAATCTGCACGTTCTGCAATAAAGACCTCCCCACAATCAGCAGGCATACTAATGGTTTCAGCGTCATCATTGGCGACCTCTATAGACACTTTATTTGCCATGTTGACCTTACCTGGCATCTCACCAGTGACAGAGGATATCTTCCCCTGTGCACACGTCTCACTAGGGCTTTCTAGCAGCAGACACTCTGCATGAATGGGTGGAGATGTTTCTTTCACATCCCCCATGATCATCTCTAAGGGAGAACTCTCCGCTTCTACCTGGGATACTTCTATGGCTTTCTCAACATCAAATTCAATCAATAAGCTGGAGGCAATGGCAGACACATTTATACATGGGACATCAATCATAGCCGGTCTGCTATTACCTTTATAGTTCTCCTCCTCATACACCACTCTGGCCGTGTTCACATTAGGCAACTCAGTCACCTTTTTACCCTCCGTAGGTTCAACGGACATCTTGCTGCAAATGGCATCCACCTGCCGTTCGCCCCAAACCACAGGACATAATACCTCTGAGATACTGTTAATATGATTCTCCATCACCTGTAGGGAAAATTCATCAGCTGCCTCAGAACCAGGCACTTCTTTACCATCTGGGGATTTAAACTCGCTCACCTGCCCCTCACTAGGGTTCAAGCATACACCCAGCTCTGTGGTGTCTAGCAGCTCACTCCTTCCATCACTGCAGTCTTTGTGACCATGGCAGAAAAAGCTACTGGCAACACAGCAACCATTGAGGCAAGTGGATTCCGTAGAACTAAAAGTCTCAGCACATATTTTCTCTACACAAGTATCTGAGGTCTCATTCATGCAGGCATACATCTCACCAGAGTCTGGACACACCCTCATTAAACGAGTCTCCTCACACAGTGTAGGAGAGAAAACATTCTCAGAACTTCCAAGCTGCACACTGAGACATAAAGGCTCCTCTCTGGAAACGACAGCAGTCACACAGAACTGGTGGCCTTCAATCCCTGGGCCCGCATTACCTGCGACTTGCAGACTTCCATCAGGTACACAGAGTTTGCTGGGGTCACTGGTAGACACTTTTGTCAACTGCCCTCCAGACACTCCGCACACATCTGTAGCATACTCACATTCACAGGTTTCCACTGCAGGGGATGCAGAGGACACCTTATTGCTAGGGGCAACAACATTAGCTCCTCCTGAGTCTGTACTGTTAACCCCTGTCTCCATATTGTCATGTACCCCAGAACACAAATTCTCTGCTATTCTCCTAGCACAGTTAATCATGACCTCTAGGGGCACACCTGAGCTTGTTTGCTCTACTCCTGTAATAGCTGCAGCACCAGTGGTTACTTGTTCACACAGTGCAGTAGCTGGAGCTAGCTTTGTGATGCCACTAACCTCCCCCTGCACAGATTTTGTGACATCACTACTAGATACATTTTTCTTCTGATTAGCATTTTCAAATGGCACATTATTCCTACTACAGTTTGTAACAGAGTCACCGTCCCCCACAGGTAATGCAGCCTGGGAGATACTGAGTTCATAGTTCACAGTCCTGCTGCTCTCAGCACTCTTTTCCTGTGTAGGCATCGGCACCGCATACTCCTCAGGGGGCAATTCCGCAGAAAAGTCCCTTCCTTTGCCTGATAACTTTGCGGTTGCCCACAAGTGCCCAAAATGTGGGAAGTCTCTGCCAAGTAGACACCCGGACTGTAAGTTCTCACACACCTCTAGCCAATGGGCGACAGTCCCACAACAGGTCTCAAAGTACATTGGAACAGTCTTACCCGTTTCTGGTCGGGTCTTCATACCAGGTGCGATGTCTGGGTGCACTTTGGAGACGTCTTGACGGCAGTCCATGTCCACCCACAGTGGGAGATCATCCACCAGCAGCCAATGCATCCGTGGCAGCACATCCTCTGGCCTGCAGATCACCGGACCCTCAGGAGCAGATCTTGCTCTATGGCCCATCCAGCACAGCTCCTCCTGCTGGACAGTGGCGGTTCTCGGTTGCTGCGATTTGTTGCGCCGCTTGGATTTTCCCTTGGACGGAGGACTTGGCTTTGGTCGGTCAAGGTACTGTGGCCCTGCCGGCTGGGTGGTCATCCGGCGCACCAACTCAAAGATGTCCTCCATGGCAGATGTCCTGCTCCACTGATGCAGTCTCTACAGACACCCAAAGCTGCTGCGGGTGTGTCTCTCTTCAGAAAAACTTTTGCTCACCCAGAGCGAACATCCAGCAGTCCTAGGTAAACTGCAGCAGTCCTATGTAAACTGTCTTTTTTTTTTCCTCTGCACCACTTTGTGCACGTGCCACGTATAAGGTGCCAACCAGGTCTAGTCAGTGCCAATTATGCCCATGGCATCCTCCACCATATGTGAGCGGCTGCTTAGCTCTGAGACGCCATCTTGGCCCGTCTCGGGGGTTTCTCACTTGGCTTTTTGGGATCGCCGTCCTTGGTAGGACAATCTTGGCACAAATAACCTTCGAACACTGAGGAAGGGTTCAAACTGGCCTCAGACAGTTTTATTGAGGCACACAATTATAGAAAACACAAATCATTAAAATAAAACCTTGGCCGTCTGTCTTCTAACTATACACAAGATACGTCCATCACTACCTGTGGACTTGGCCTACTGCCAGCACCACAACCACGTTTTTCCAGCCTCTGCTGGATTCGGCTTCCTGAAGGCAGCCACCTGTTTGCCTCAAGCCTCTGGGGGCCAGAGCTCTCTTCCCAGCTCTTCTGTTGCTCCACTCTCAGGTGGTAGACCACGCCCCCAGATCACCTGGAGTACTAGGCTTTTATAGGCCTCCAGAGATGTCCAATATCTGGGCTGGAACCCAGGGACCTGGAATGCGGGGACAGCCACCCACCCGACACTATAGCTGTCCCGGAAGAGCCACCCCAATAACTAGCTGCCTTGCAGCTATTCTAGCCGCTACCGTAATGACAGTAATATGACACTGACACAAAATAGGTGGCTTTTCCCCACCGAGCCCAGTTCACGGTGGCGCATCTACAGAAGGTCTCCGGCCATAGACCCTCTAGTGGAGAGATCATGCGGACTACCAGCGGTCGCCTTGTCACAATATATATATATATATAATATATATATATATATATATATATATATATATATATATATATATTATAATATATATATATATTATATATATATATATATATATATTATATATATATCTCAATACTGATGAGGGTGATCAATACTGTACACCCTCATCCAGTATATATATATATATATATATATATATGTATCTATACACAGGATGCATATTCTATGATCACACAACTTTATAGTGCAGTTGAATTTAGGAAGACGTATTGTGTTTGTGACATACCTTTAAGAACTGTTATTCAGAAGATGGTAAAGATTCCTTTCAATGGCTAACTGAAAAGATGAGGACAGCTTGCAAGCAGGGGCATAGCTATAGGAGGAGCAGCGGTAGCAGCTGCTATGGGGTCCTGCATCCTGAGGGAGCCCAAAAGCCCCTTTGACATAGGAGATTTAGAGACATTGTGTTATACAATTACTGAACCCCCAAAACTGCAAAAACTGAACTTTTGGGCACTGAGTAAGGTATTTTTGGTTCAATTTCATCCTAATGGAAAGATCCTCTTTCAAGTGAATCTCCAAGAATATAAATATATACATATATGTCATGAGCTGCTGTGTGGCTCCTGCACAAAGTCATTAATGAATTGACACCCCTTTAAATCAGTATAAAATTACAGCACGTAAATAATCATAAACTGCAAGTAACTAAACCACCTGTGAAAACATTATAAGATTGCTACAATATTCCAAATGTATTATATTCAGTTAAAAAGTAAGATCCAGTGGATGAAAGGTAAGCTCAGTTAAGCATGACTACGACTAAGGAGATGAATGTCTCTGAAATGCGTAAGTGTTTTTTTACTCTGATGACTTTTTTGTCTTATCTGAGCTGGTTGTTTCTTTTTAACTGAATATAATACATTTGGAATATTTAACATTTGATTCTGTGGAGGTGATGCTGGTCATCATTCCACTTGAATTTCATTGTCCATGAGGAGTGGCCCTCTATACGGTTTGTGCTCCAACCGCCAGAGGACTTACACAGGGTGAGCTGATTTTTTATTATTGACTTAGTTGCTGCAATGTATATTATGCTATTGCTACAGCTAATACAGCAAAACTGTGATAATAGCTTAGAAGCTTCTGCATACTGTGATATTATTGAGTTCAATGAATTGCAGTTTCCAGTAAGCTCCTAACCTCCCCCTAGTGATGGCTTCAGGCAGTCAGTTTCTTAACTTCATTCTACTAATGTATCTGAAGGGGATTTGGAGCTTAAACCTAATTACTAACACCGGACATGTAGGTATGTCCTGGTGTTGGTAAGGGTATGTTCACATGGCATAATTGCGACAGCATTTTGCCACGTATTGCGCTTTATTCATGGCGAAATGCGTGCCGCAATTATGGTAATTCATAGCTCTCATAGAAAACTATGATTTACGCCTCATCCCCCGGGCGTAAGTGACATGTTAGTTGTTAGCGGCGCTTATGCGCTGCTGACAATACATGTGAATGGGCCCCCTCCCACACCCTGTGCTTTGGAAGAACATGCTGATCAGCGCATGCTTCCTAAACACCCGGCGTATTGCGTCGCGTACGGTATGCGCCACAATATGCCGTGGGAACATACCCTAAAAGTCTATGTAGTCGGATGCCTCAGACAGAAAGTGATAGAGCTGCTATCCTTGTACACCCTTATGCATCGTTTATACAATTCATAAGGGTGTAGTAATGATGGCATCCCCTAATGATCAAGTACCGTATGAGAAATTATAGTATATTAAAAAACCATCTTTTAAAGTATAACAATAATTCAAAAAATATTAAAAGATCAAATCACCCAACAGCTCTCATTCTACAATTTTAAAAAATGATAAAAAATGATAAGTTAAACATAATTGGTATCACCGTATCTGTTCTATTCAAATATAACATCCTTTATCCCGAATGCTGAACACCATAAAAGAAAATAATAATCTACACGCCAAAATTTCATTTTTTTAGTCATTTCACATCCCAGTAAAAAGTCAAATAAAACATGATCAAAAAGTCAAAGCTATCCCAAAATGGTGCCAATAAAAACTGCACTTCAGCCTTCAAAAATGCTTCCTCACTCAGATGCATAGGTGGAAAAGCAAAAAAAGTTATTGGACGCAGAAAATGGCGAGACGGTGCAAGTGTTAGAAATAGAGAATGTTTGCAGGACCAAAACATAATGAATACCCTACATAATTGATGTTGTCGGAATCATATCAACCTTCAGTATACAGATAACACATCATTAATACCGAAGAGTGAACGCTGTAAAATCAAAATCCCCCCAAACAAGGCAAAAGTAAGTTTTTTTCACATTTCACCCCAATACATTTTTTTACTGTTTCCCAATATATTCTATGGTACAGTCAAGATCACCATTAACAAGTACGTCTTGTCCCACAAAATAAAACCCCTCTTATGTTTATGTAGATGGAAAAATAATAAAAAGTTACTTCTCTTTGAAAGCGTTATGGAAAAAAAATGAAGAGCCGTATTATTATGACCGGCTGTTAGGAAGAGGCTAAGTATGATTCATATGCAAGTTGTATGCTCGTAACTTAGGGACTGCCCGTAGCAAGACATTAATCATCACGGAATTCAGGGTCAAATTAGATTAAAGAATTTAAATTGTAGTCACGGGTGGATGTGCACTTTATGGAAGATTACTTTGATTATGAGCCCCAGTTTGGAATAACTGTTGCACTAGAAGTAAATATGTTTATCTAATTTCACTGAAATTCATTTGATTTTAGTTCAAGCTTCCAAAAACTAAACCAAAGACATATCAATGTCATTCCATGTAATGTGTGTTTTTCATTTTCGTATTTAAGATAAGGAAATAAATTAACATTTAAATAAACACAAATAATTTGATTTCATTCATTGTCAAACAAATGTGTATTTCATGACAAACACAATCCGTGTTTGCCAAGTGTTTACTTTATAAACCCTGTTAAGCATTGCTCAATGGAGACTGATGGAGAGCTTCCATTTCTACATTGTTTCTTGAGTTGTATTATTTTCTTTTCTATCTTGGATGCAAAGTTTGTACAATGACAGTATTTCCTTTTCCAGTTGACATTACTGTTAGCTATGATGAATGTTTCCATGTGTTGAAACAGAAGATGAATCAAAAAGGAAAGTCTGCTATAAGGACAAAGTTAAATCAGCATTATCTTGTCTCTCCATGCATGTAACATTGAATAATATATCATTCGATTATGAAGTGAAACACTATCATTATTCTTGAGAGAAAAAAATATATTATTTCATGGAAATGGGATTCTGACTCTTTTAGATTGAGCAATATTTTCAGAAGTTCTGCTCTACTTAAACAGCTCAAACTTTTTCTTCTCTTTTCATCATGCTAATGAATAATTACAAACAAAGCTAGAAATTGGACCAGACAATTACCAATATTTGTCTCTGAAGCTTGAAGGCTTTAAGGATCTTTGACCTGAAGGATATGACACCTGTGCTAGTGTTATCTTATGTTAAAGCAGCACAGACCTATCAGACTGCTACCTCTGGTAATTCATTCATTTTCAGACTCTGTGAAACATACACAGTCAAATCACATTATTATGACCACCAGTCAATATCCAAAGTAACCATAGTGGACAGCACAGACAGTAGCAAGACAGACTTGGATTGACTCATTGAGGTCCTGGTAAATTGCCACAGGTATCTGTAGCCTTGCTGACTGCATCATACAGCTACTGGAGGGTGCATGGAGGAGGAGCTATAGAGCAAACATGTTGATCGAGGTGGTCCCATAGATGCTCAATTGGGTTCAAGTCTGGGGAATTAGGATGCCAGGATATAGTATTTTGAAGTCTTGGTCATGCTCTTCAAACTAATGTCAGATATCTCTAGACATGTGACATGTTAAATGTTCTTATTGTAAGATCCCATCCTCCCCAGGGAAGACAACCAGCATGTATGAGGTGTATGGGATATGCCAGGATAGATTCACACAATCAATGGAAATCAATGGAAAGTACGATCCACATGAATAAGTGTATCAGAGAATGCTATAAAAATATTTCCCAGAACATAACAATGTCACCGCCAGCTTGTATTCTTCCAGCAACGGTTGCAAGGCGTTTGTTCTCTGATGTTTCTCTCTGATGTTTCACGCCTGACACGCCAATGTCCATTTTCTCTATAAAGCACAAAAGTGACTTTTCTGAGTAAACAATCCATTGCCAATCAGTGGAAGCTCAATTCTGATACTGATACTGCCATTAGAGATGGGCGAATTTCTCGAAATTCGGTTCGCTCACTTCGCCGAATTTCCCGACAAAAAATAACTTCGTTCCGAATTACTTCGGGACGAATCATGTTAAAAGACAGCTATTTCCAGGCTGCACAGAGCCTGCAGGGTGCTGTAGAATGTTGTACTATGCTTATATATGCAGAGGGAGCTTGGTTTGGTCTTCATACAATGTTGTGTTTTAGTATGACACGCACATGACGGCCGCTGCTCCTAGAATCGCGTCACTATAAAATTCCCTGGGCACTTAAGAGGGTAAAACTGACCAAAAAACTGAAGCGGGAATGTTGCCTGATAAAGTCATGCCAGCGAAAGCTGGAAAAAAAACAAGCTGAGAGCTCAGGTGGCAACATTAGTGACAGAGTGTGGAGGTGACGGCGGCAGCCACAGCAGCATGAGGTCGGACAGTGGCACAATGACATTCTGGAGGTGGAAAAAACAGGAGTAGGCCACAGAGTGGCACAATGACAGAGAGTGGAGATGACGGCAGCAACAGCATGAGGTCAGACAGTGGCACAATACATTCTGGAGGGGGCAAAAACGGGAAATAGGCCACAGATTTGGCACAATGCCCAGGTAGGTACGGGAGCCAGCAGCAGCATGAGGTCAGCAGGGGGACAATACATTCTGGAGTTGGCAAAAACGGATAGGCCACAGAGTGGCACAATAAACCAGGAGAGGGAGGACGGGGCAGCATGAGGTAAAGACAGTGGCACAATACATTCTGGAGGTGGAAAAAAAGGAAATAGGCCACAGAGGGGCACATTGACAGAGAGTGGAGTAGGGGCAGCAGCATGAGGCAGACAGTGGCACAATACATTCTGGAGGTGGCAAAAACTGGATAGGCCACAGAGTGGCACAATGACAGTGTCTAGGTACGAAGGCCCCAAGCAGCCTGAGGTCAGACAGTGGCTAAATAATTCTGAGGTGGCAAAAACGGAGTAGGCCCGGGAGTGGCAAAATGACGGGAAGTGGAGGTATGGCAGCAGACATGGGGTTTCAGACAGTGAAAATCACATTCTGGGGGTGGCAAAAAACAGGATAGGCCACAGAGTGAAACAATGACAAGGTTTAGGTCACGGGGCCCCAAGGCAGCATGAGGTCAGACGGGGCACAATGAATTCTGGAGGTGGCAAAAACGGAATAGGCCCACAGAGTGGCACAATGACGCAGTGTAGGTCATGGCAGCACCCAGCAGCATGAGGTCAGACAGTGGCAAATAAATTCTGGAGGTGGCAAAAACGGAGTGGGCCAAACAGAGTGGCACAAGGGACAGGAGTGGGGGTTTAGGCCCGCCAGCAGCATGAGGTCACCCAGTGGCACAATCAAAATCTGGACGAGGCAAAAACAGGAGTAGGCCACAGATGGCACAATTGACAGAGGTGGAGGTTACGGCGCCAACAGCAATGGAGTCAACGTGGCAAATCACATTCTGGAGGTGGCAAAAACATGGAGTAGGCCACAGAGTGGCACATGACAGAGAGTGGAGGTGACGGCGCAGGAGCAACAGCATGAGGTCGAAAAGTGGCACAATGACAGAGTGTGGAGGTGGGTGGCAATACCAGTCCCTGGTTAAAAAATGGTTGATGGCAGATGCAGAAACTGTCAGCAGTGTGTGGTATCAGGCGGGTGGGGGGCATCAGAATAGGGCTGAGCAGGTAGTTTGAACCCGACTCAATTCTCACAGTTTGGGTGAGGCGTCATGGCTGTTTGTAGTCTGACGCCTAAGGCATTGGTGTGTGGAAATCCTGGCCGATCCACGCCTGATTCATCTTGACAAAGGTCAGTCGTTCCACATTTCCCATGGACATGCGGGTTCTCCTTGGGGAAACGATGGCCCCTGCCGCACTGAACACCCGTTCTGATGCCACACTACTGACCGGGCAGGACAGCTTCTCCACTGCAAACTCGGCAAGTTGCGGCCACACATCCAGTTTGGCTGCCCAGTAGTCCAGCGGATCTTCTAACAGGGGTGGCAGAGTGCTGTCCAAGTAGGCCACCACCTGTTTGTTCAGGGTCTGCTCCAGGTCCTGCTGCTGCTGCCGCTGGCGACTGCCCTCCTCACTAGGCGGGTGAAGGAAAGTGCTCATCAGTGACTCCAGACGTAGGTTGCTGCTGATGGAGCTTGTACTGCTCCGACACCCCCACCTTCCCCCAGCAGCCGCGGCAGTAGTACGTGAGCGCTGAAGAAACCCCCGGTCAGACGTGTCAGAGGAGGGACGATGCCGCACATAGGCAGCGGCCAACTGACTACGGAGGATTTCCCTATAGTATTTGAGTTTGTCCTCCCTCTCAATAGCTGGGAAAAAGGCTCCCATTTTGGACCGGTAGCGAGGGTCCAATAGGGTGGAGAGCCAGAAGTCATCCCTCTGCCGGATGCTGACTATTCGGCTGTCACTAGCCAGGCAAATCAGCATGCTACGGGCCATCTGCACAAGTGACTCCAAGGGGCTCCCTGGCTCCATCTCCACTGGATACTGCCATGTTGCGTGCGAGTCATCTGCCTCGTCTTCCTCATCTCCATCTACCTCCTCCAGCTGCTCCTGCTCCTCCTCTCTTGTCACCTGGGTAGAAAATCCACTCATTTCACCAGACAATGCTTCTGCTCCAATGGTCTCCTCCTCCTCCATTTCAGTCACCACCGGACTCAAGTGGCCGCGAGATGTAGTCGCCACGTCTCCAGTCCCCTGCCCAGACAGATTTTTCAGCATTTGTTCCAGGACATGAAGCAGTGGAATGACGTTATTTATCCCGTAGTCCTGTCAACTGACAAATAACGTCGCCTCCTCGAATGGCCTCAACAAACGGCAGGTGTCACGCATGAGCTGCCACTGCCTGACCTCAAAGTTACACAGGGGAGTACTTCTGTCTTCCTGGATCATAAAAAATCGTTAATGGCCTTTCTCTGTTCAGACAGTCGGTCCAACATGTGCCGCCTGGAATTCCAGCGGATGGAAACATCGCATTTCAGTGTGTGTTGGGGGAGACCGTTCTGCCGCTGCAACTCGAGGAGGGTGCTCCTGGCTTTGTAGGAATGGATGAAGTGCATGCACAGTTTCCTGGCCATTTTCAGAATCTTCTGAAGATCGGTGGAAGACTTCAGGAACCTTTTCACAACCAGATTGAACACTTGCGCCATGCAGGGCGCATGGACCATCCCTCCTCGATCCAGCGCAGACACCATGTTACTTCCATTGTCCGTCACCATGGTTCCGATTTGCAGTTGGCGCGGAGAAAGCCACACATCGATTTCTTGCTGCATGACGCGGAGCAGTTCCTCCCCTGTGTGACTTCGTTCGCCGAGGCAAGCCAGGTGTAGAACTGCGTGACACCGCTGTGCCCTACACATGTGGTATGATGAAGCAGTACTTGTGGAGGCTGAGTGGTGGTGGTGGAGGAGGAGGTGGACATTGGCGCAGAAGCCGCAGTTTGACAACGTGGAGGAGAAAATGGCGTCTCCTGTCCAAGTTGTTGGTGTGCCTGGGCAGGAAGCACATTCACCCAGTGGGCCGTAAAGGACATGTACTGGCCCTGACCGTAGTTACAGCTCCAGACGTCCGCGCTGCCGTGCACCTTGGAACAAAACAATAAGCTCAAGGACTGGCCCACCTTCTGTTCTACATATTTATGAAGTGCTGGTACTGCCTTTTGGAAAAGAAATTACGGCTTGGAGATCTCCATTCGGCTCGGCACAAGCCAATTAGTTCTCTGAACGGTGCAGAGTCCACCATTTGGAAAGGGGAGGGACTGCAGTACCAACAACTGGACAGGAGCACGGTCAGCTGCTGCACCTTCGGATGGTTGGACGCATACTGTTGTCTCTTTGCAATCGCCTCGCTGAACGACTGTTGGCACCATGAGCAGCGAGGAGCAGGAGCATCTGGACCGGGAGATGATGTCAAAGAGAAACAGTTCCCTTCTGCAGAGGTGGTGGAGCCTTGACTGGCTGCAATGGCATGCGTGCCACTGGCCGCTGCTGATGCTGCCGTTGCTGCGGCAGCAGGATGGACCACCACATCTGAGCCACGATTCTCCCAGGCCACCGGATGGTGACGCTGCATGTGTTGACGCAGGGCCGTGGTGCCAACGTTAGCTCCCTGGCCACGCTTCACTTTCTGCCCACAGATTCTACATATACCCATATTCGGCTCCTCCAGTGTCTTAGCAAAGAACTGCCACACCGGCGAGTATCGGATTTTACCGCCAATGCTCCGCACTGAGTGACTACTACCGCCACTGCCTCGCTGAGCCACTGTGCCGCTACTTTCTTGGACCTGCGAAGCGGGTTTTTAACCCCGTGGCCGCTTGGCTCCCGACCTCACACTGTTGCTACCCTGCTGACTCACAACCACACAACCCACTTGCTGGCTGCGCCGCTGCCTGACGCGCCTCACCCGTCTCCCAAGTGCGGTCGGCTACATCATCATCTATTTGTGTTTCATCGTCACTGCTGTCCTCATCACCGGTCTTGGTATGCAGAGGCTGGCCCGCTCCCGGGCCATGCCAACTAAGGGTTGTGTCTGATGTTCTCACTGACTCTTGGCTGGGGTTGTCAGATGTCATCTGGGAGGAAGTGGTTGCCCTAGTAAACCCAATAAAAGAATTTTTGGGTTTTTTTTAATTTAAAAGCCCGGGCCCGCTAGATGAAGGGGGCTTTTTGGGGCCCTACCGATTGACCCCTGTCAAATTTCCTTTCTTGCTGTGCTGCGCCCTGGGGCCGGGAAATTGTTTGTCCCCGGGGAAACCAACCGCGGGTTTGAAGAGCCTGCCCCTCTCTGTCTGCATAGGTTTTTTTTAAAAAAAAGGTCCCAGACCCCTGTTTGATGAAGATATCTGTATAGGGAAAAATACACCCCTGTATTTGCTCCAAATAAACCCCAAAAGGGGAAGTTTTGGGAAACCCCCTTGGATAAAAAATTGCGCTCCAAAAAATGGGAAGGGGGGAAAAAATTGACTTGAAAGTGCCTTTTAAAAAAACTCTGTGTTTTTTTACTGAAAAATTAAAAACCCAAAAACAGGTTTTAATTAACCTTAAAGAAAGGAATTTGCTCAGAATTCTTCTGTGGGGGGTTAAAAAAACAAAGGGCCGACATTTTTATGAGGGGTTTTTACCCGTTTTTTGGGTTTTTACTGCCCCTCCGGGCCCCGAAATCCCGCTGTTGGATCCCCAAGGGTTGCGGATTTTAGGGCAGCGTTCCCCAACTTTAGCTGCGCCCCAAAAATGAAGGGGCGGGCAGGGGGGCGCGTAGTGGGGCGCGGGGTAGGCTTTCCCGCCGGCGGCGGGAACGCGGCCCACCCACCCGACCCGCCCCCCCGACCGCCTCGAAAACTCCCGATGGCGATGTTGTACGATAGTCGACGGACCGGCAACCCAACAAAGCGCAGGCCGCTGTGGAACAAGCGCTCTGTATCTTCGACAGTAGGACTAGTTACTTTTGGTCCTAAAATGCTCGGCAGAGAGGCTGAAGTGACAGCAGGATCCGGAACATGGGAGGAAACATAGAAGATCGCTACACAAATTCTCGGCGCTCCGCTCCGCTGCCCCCCAGCCCCTGGAGTATCGGATTCCGAAAAATATCGCCTTTATAAAGGACGTGGGAAAACAGTGTCAGTAATAGAGCCCACCTGAAAGTCACAAAATAAACATAATTTAAAAAAAAAAATTCAACTTCCTAAACTCTAGAACGCCGCAATATCAAGAATTATGATATTGTGAAAAGTGCTGGGAATACTGCTAATTTCTATTCTGAAACCTATTTCACACTTGCGTCCCCGGCATAACACGGGCCAATCAGAATAGGGAGGCCGACAGTGAACAATTAAAACCTATGGGGGAAGATTGACAATTAGAATCAAAGGCCGGGGACGGGGGGAGGCCGGGGAAAGTTGAAATACAGCTAAAAATGCTCTGAAAAAGAGCTGATTGGTAAGTACGGGCAGGCCCGGGATATGGCCATAGGCGCATACCGGGCCGCTGGGGTCCGAGGCCCCGCAGGGGCCGGCTCGGGCGCCCCGCTCCCCCGAGGGGCCGGTCTTGTCCCCCCCCCCCCTCGGCCGGGCGCCGAGGTGCCGAGCGCCACGCACAGGGGCCGCACTAATTGGTCCGCACGTCATATTCGGAAACCCGGTACCCCCCCTGTTGCACCTCGGGGGCCCCCCTGACGCGGGCCCCCCCTCGCTCTCGCCACGGACCCGGCCAGTCACTGACTCCAACCATGCAGCCCTCATTCGGACTGGCCGCCGCCTGCCACCGCCGCCGCCTCCCCCCCCCCCCCCCCCCACAGCAGGCCCCAGCAGCCGAGGTGAACCATCTGGGATCTATTGATCCGTCTGTTCAGCTACCAGGAGGCCACGGGGCAGGCCGCGATTGTGATGACGGTCGCATCGCGCCGCCTGTTCCGCGGCCCGCACACGCGGAGTGAGCGCCGCTCCGGACGGAACTTGGAGAAGAGGAGGGAAAGACATAAGGTAAGTAAGTTCTTTATTTATTTTTTTAAAACTACTTAATGCCCATGCCTGGCATTATACCCCCCCGGCCCTGCCTGGCGCTATATACCCCCATGGCCATGCATGGCCCTCAGTATACCCCCTGGCCATAATAGATATACCCCGTGCCATGCCTGGCGCTATATACCCTGGCCCTGACCTGCCGCTATTTACCCCCTTGGCCACTGCCTGGCCCTCTGTATACCCCCCTGGTCCTGGTCCCTGACTGGCCCTCTGATACCCTCTGGCCTGCCCTGGCCCTCCTGTATACCCCCCTGGCCTCTGTATTACCCCCCTGGCCCTGGCCTGGGCGCTATATAATCCCCCCTGGACCTGCCTGGCCTCTGTAATACCCCCCTGGGCCCCTGCCTGGGCTCTGTATACCCCCCTGGCCCCTGCCTGGCCCCTCTGTATACCCCCCCGGCCCTGCCTGGCCTCTGTTTACCCACCCGGGCCCTGCTGGCCTCCTCTGTATACCCCCTGGCCCTGCCTGGCCCTCTGTATACCCCCCTGCCCGTGCCTGGCCATCTCTATACCCCCTGCCTGCCTGGCCCTCTTTTATACACCCCTGGGTCCTGCCTGGGCCCTCTTCTATTACCCCCCTGGTCCTGCCCGCTATAGCTGCCCTCTCTGCCTGGCTATAGAACTGCCCACCTGCTACCTATATAATGCCCTGCCTGGCTATAGACTGCCCCTGCCTACCTATATGATGCTCTGCCAGGCTATAGACTGCCCCTTCCTGCCTATTACTGCCTGACTTCTAATTACTGCCCTGGCCCTACATGGCTGCATTACTGAGGACAGCTCCAGCTAACCTGGCTAGTTACTGGGGTAGGCCCATCCTCTGTCTACCTACCAAATTAATGACCCGTGAGTGAAGGCCCTTTTTTCCTAGATAATGAGGGTCACCTTTTAATTTCTAATTCTTTCCCGGTCTAACATACGCTGTTTGCGGAATTGATACGGAAAGTGCTGGAAGAGAGAGGAGTTAAGGATTGTTTTTGTCGGTAAATTCATACAGGGTACGAGTAGTGGCCACTGAAGAAGACACTGCATGCTGATACACGGTCAGAGAAAGAAATGGAAAGGGAACGACGTCTCATCAGAGAAGGACTGTATGGAGGTATTGGCGCCCAGAAGAATGAAAAGGATGAGAGAACAACTCCCTTCATGATGAATTCTCCTCTGAGTCCTGCTGTCAGGGGGTATGTTAGTCTGTGTTGAGTCAGTGCTGTATCTATGTGATGGTGGACCTGACTACTTGGTGATGTGATTGGTGAGGGTTGTAGGTTAGTGTGCTGGTGCTTATGTAGTGTCAGTGTGGGCCTTGTCCCGGTTTGTTAAAGCAAGTGCGCACACCTGACTCTGGTGATGAGGGGTTTCTCTGCCACCACTTTCTTTCTTGCTTTGTATGTAGGGAGCTATCACACGGAGCGGTTTTGGTGCTTTTTTTTGATGAGTTTTTTTTTTTTTTGTGCAGAAAATGTAACAGCATTAACTGCTCGTGCCTTCTGCACCAAAAATGCACCAAAAACAATAAATGCACCCCAAAACGCTCTGTGTGAAAGCCTCCTTCATGGTGTAGGTTTATTTTAGAAAGTGGCGAGCGTGCGAGAACAAGAGGGGGGAAATTTTGTAATGGATATTGTATGTGGGCTTGGTGGGGGCTTTGGTGCCAGGGGCTCGATTTTTATTCCCAGTCCGGCCCTGCTACCGGGGAACTTGGGCTATCTCCAGCCAATCAGAATAGGTGCGACAGGGACCATTAAAACATGGAGAACTATTGACCAATCAGAATAGGGAGGAACAAAGACCCAATATATCTAGGAGGAGTTTGGACCAATCAAAATCAAAGGCGGGACAAGTTCAAAATACAGTAAAAGACAGAAAAGAGCTGATTGGTGAGCTAGCGGGGCGCTTGGCTATCCCAGCCAATCAGAGCGCGAGCTAACTTCTCCATCTATAGTCTATGGAGAGCATGGGCGCTCAGAAATCTCGGCGCTCACGCCGTGCCGGGCATGAAGTATTAATAAAAAGAATATATATTTTTATTAAATGTAAAAAAATTATCAGATTAAGAGCCGAACCCTTCTTTACAAATAAAGCAGTTAAAAACCCGAACAACGCGTTTGTCGCCGGACCGGCAATACAGTAGGGAAGTTGCGATAGAGAGAATCTCCGGGTAAATACAGTAATTCAAATTGTATAGTTAATTCTCATTGGTCGGCATTTATATAAACCAGGCAATCAGAATAGGACCACATGTCCCATTAATAACCTTATGGAGGTGAATTGACCAATCAGATAGGAGCAACAGATGGTCCCATTATATCCCTATGGAGAAAATATTGAACAAGCATATTCAAAGGCAGGCGGACAGTTCAAAATACAGTAAAAAATGCAGAAACGAGCATGATTGGTTGAAGGTGGGGGGGCTCGACGCTTTAGCCAATCAGAGGCGAGCACTTTCTCATATGGTTCTAGGGGAAAAGAAATTCTGAGCGCGCTCTGTGATTGGCTAAGTTAAAAGAGGCGCCGTTATTTGGACCAATGGAGAGCGACGATGATGACAGCCCTTGCAATCAAACCAGGCGATCTCACCACAGTAAGCGTCGGCTACATCATCATATATAAAATATTAAATCAATAAAATCATGTTTATTTTTGTTGCACCCATACTATTGATCCTTGGCTAACGAAAACAAAGAAATAAACATGATTTTATTGATTTAATTTTTTTTTTTCGTTTACCCCCATATTATTATTCGTTTATATACATCATCGGGACAACTTCTGTAGTGGGATAATTTGATTTCGGCCATGTACAGTTTGATTTCTGATTGCATTAGAAAACCCATAGGAGCGTCGCTCGCTCTCCCATTGGTCCAAATAACGGCGCCTCTTTTAACTTAGCCATTCACAGAGCGCGCTCAGAATTTCTTTTCCCCATAGAACTCTATGAGAAAGTAGCTCGCGCTCTGATTGGCTAAGCTGGACGAGCCCCCGCCGCTTTAACCAATCAAACCAATCAGCTTGTTTCTGCGTTTTTACTGTATTTTGAAACTGTCCCGCCTTTGAATATGATTGGTCAATTTTTCTCCATAGGATATAATGGGACATTGTCGCTCCTATTCTGATTGGTCAATTCTCCTCCATAGGTTATAATGGGACATTGTCGCTCCTATTCTGATTGGCTGGTTTATGCCGACCAATGAGAATAGCTAAACAATTCGAATTACTGTATTTCCCGGCAATTCTCTCTATTGCAATTCCCTATGTAGCGCCGGTCTCGGCGACAAACGCGTTGTTTGGGATTTTAACTGCTTTATTTGTAAAGAAGGGTTCGGCTCTTTATCTGATAATGTTTTACATTTATAAACAAATACTTTTTTTATAAAACTTCATGCAGCTCGGCGCTGAGCGCGAGATTCAGGTGAGGCGCCCATCTCTCCATAGACCTAGTAATGGGAGAAAGAAAAACAGTAGCTCACGCTCTGATTGGCTGGGATAGCCAAGCCCCCGCCTAGCTCAGCCATTCAGCTCTTTTCTGTCTTTTTTTTACTGTATTTTGAATAATCCCGCGTGGTTCTGCATTGGTCTAAACTTCTCCCTAGACTAGAATGGGATCTTCTGTTCGCTCCTATTCAGATTGGTCAATAGTTCTCCATAGGTTTTAATGGGTCTCTGTAGCTCCTATTCTGATTGGACTGAGCTAGCCGAGCCCCACGAGTAGTCAGACAATCACCTCTTTTCAGCATTTTTACAGTATTTGAACTGTTCTCCCCCGTGGATTATGATTGGTCTAAACTTCTCCATAGGCTAGAATGGGTCTCTGTCAGCTCCTATTCTGATTTGGCCTGAGCTAGCAAGTCCCGGTAGCGTAACCAATCAGCTCTTTTCAGCATTTTACTGTATTTTGAACTTATCCCGACGTGGATTGATTGGTCTAAAACTTCCCCATAGGTTTTATGGTTCACTGTCGCTCCTATTCTGATTGGGTTTATGCGACCACATCAGAATACTTTCTGATTGAATTACTGTAAATTTCCCGGCAATTTCCAATATACTAATTTCATTGAATTAGGAATTGGAAAGTTGATTTTGTTTTATTTATTTTTATTTTATAGGTTTCAGCTCTTTTCCTGAGAAATGTTGAACGCCTTTTAAAGTGCGATTTTTTATTCATTATGCGACCGACATCATGGAATGGTTTCTGATGTTCCAGCATGTCTCGGCATCGGACTGTTTTTCGGGCGCAGTCCGCACGGCGCCTAAGTCCCGCCACTGCGCCCATGTCCCCGCACTGTGCCCCACACACACTGGCGAGGCGCAGCGAACTTTAGCCCGCATGTGACGTGAGCGCACCGCCTAGGACGCTGAATCTTAGGCGCAGCGCGCACTGCGCATCAGTCCCCGCACTGCGCCCCCTCACACTGGCCAGCGCGGCGGACTTTTCCCCGCATGTATGAACGCACCGCACTACCTCCGGGCGACGAATCATAGGCGCAGCGCCGCACTGCGCTCAGTCCCGCACTGCGCCTAAACACACAGGCGAGGCGCGGCGGACCTTCACATGTATTGTAATGAAGCGCGACCCGGCCCCGACATAAATCCAGGCACAGATTACAGCGGGAAACTGGCGGAATAGGTGCGCCCCGAATCGGCCGAGATTCAAAAATGCGCCAAAGTTTCTTTTACTGCAGTTCATACTGAGAACAACGCTTAATTAAACCACTGGATGTTAAATTCCGCAAAATAATTGAGCAACCCAAAAACTACGAGCTTCTGTAGCGTGTTACAATTGCTTGTTTTCTACGCTACACAAAAAGAGAAAAAAGTGTAATGACCTTCGCTTGTGATTAGGCTACAGGAAAATGTATTTTTTTGGCGGTGAAAGAAAAGACGGTTTATTTTTTAGCACCACAGCAGAAAAAACAACGCTTAATTAACCCCTGGAAGTAAATTGCGCCAAAAAATTGAGAAACCACAAACTACGGCTTTGTAGATTTTTACAATGGGTTTTTTTCTACGCTACAAACAAGAGAAAAAATTGTAATTAACCTTCGCTTTTTTGAATTAGGCTACAGGAAAAAATTATTTTTTGGCAGGAAAGAGGTTTATTTTGTACACAGCAAAAAAAAATGTTTAAAATTAACCCGGATGTAAATTACGCCCAAACAATTGAGCAACCACAAACTACGAGCTTTTTGCTGTTACAATGGCGTGTTTTCTACGCTACACAACAAGAAAAAAAAATTTTAATTAACTTTGCTTGTGGGAATTAGGCTGCGGGAAAAAAATTAAAATTTTTTGGGCCCATGAAGAGGTTTATTTTAGCCCCCCCACAGCAGAAAAACAACGTTAAATTTAAACCCCTGGTGAAAATTCCCCCCAAACAATTGGCAACCAAAAAACTATGAGCTTTTAGCTTGTTAAAGGCGTGTTTTTTACGTACCAACAAGAGAAAAAATTGAAAATTCCCCTTCGCTTGTGAATTGGTACAGGAAAAATGTATTTTTTGGCGGTGAAAAAGCGGTTTTTTTAGTCACCCAACGCGAACAACGCTTTTTAAACCCTGGATGTAAATTACGCCAAAACAATTGAGCAATCACAAACTATGGCTTTGGCGTGTTACAATGGCGTTTTTTTTCTACGTTCACAAAAAGAGAAAAAAATTGTAATTAAACCTTTCCCGTTGTAAAATTAGGCTACGGGAAAAAAATTTTTTTTGGCGGTGAAAGACGGTTTTTTTTTAGCACCAAGCAGAAAAACAACGCTTTTTCCCCCCTGGATTTTAAATTGGCCCAAAAAATTGAGCAACCACAAATCGAGTTTTTGTGCATGTTCTTGGCTGTTTTCTACGTACAAAAAACAAAGAAAAAAAATTGTAATTAACCTTCATTGTGAATTAGGCTACAGGAAAAATTATTTTTTGGCGGAAAGACGGTTTTTTTTTAGTCACCAAGCAAAAAAACAATGCTTAATTAACCCCTGGATGAAAAATTACGCCAAACAATTGGCAACCAAAAATATGAGTTTTGTAGTTTTTTGTTTCAATGCCGTGTTTTTTCGCTACACAAAAGAGAAAAAATTGTAAAAACCCTCGCTTTGAATTGGCTACGGGAAAAATGATTTTTTGGCAGTGAAAAGCGGTTTTTTTAGTCCCCACAACAGCAGAAAACGCTTAGTTAACCCTGGATTTTAAATTACGCCAAACAATTGCAATCAAAAAACTATGAGTTTGTAGGTGTTAAATGGTGTGTTTTTTTACGCTACACAAAAAGGGGAGAAAAAATTTTTTTTAAACCTTGCTTGTAAATTAGGTCAGGAAAAATTTTTTTTTGTGGTGAAAAAGACGGTTTTTTTTTAGTCACCACAACAGCAGAACAACGTTAATTAACCCTGGATGTAAATTGCGCAAAAGAATTGAGCAACCAAAAAACTACGGCTTTGTAGCGTTAAATGGTGTTTTTGCGCTACACAAAAAGGAAAAAATTGTAATTAACCTTGCTTGTGAATTAGGCTGCAAGAAAAATGTATTTTTTGGTGGGAAAGAGGTTTATTTTAGTCACCCCAGAAAAAAACAACGCTTAATTAATCCCTGGATGTAAATTGCGCCAAAAAAATTGAGCACCACAAATACGAGCTTTGAAAAGGGTGGGACAATGCGTTTTTTTCTACGTCACAACAAGAGAAAAAATTGAATTAACCTTCCTTGTGAATTAGGTAAGGAAAAATTTTTTTTTTTGGCGGTAAAATGACGGTTTCTTAGAGTCACCACAGCAAAAAAAACAACGCTTAATTAACCCTTGATGTAAATTGCACCAAACAATTGAGCAACCACAAATTTCGAGTTTGAGGTGTTAATGGCGTGTTTTCTACGTTTCACAAAAAGAAAAAAAAATTGAAATTAACCCCTTCGTTGTGAATTGGTACAGGAAAAATTTATTTTTTAGTCACCACACCAGGAGAACAATACTTAATTAATCCCTGGATGTAAATTTTGCGCAAAAGAATTGAGCAGCCAAAAATGAAAGTGGTATTTGTATTGTAAAAAGGGCTGTTTCTTTAAATGAATTACAACAGGAACAGGCTTAGATCCCCCTTGCTGTGAGCAGATAGCATTAAAATTGTATATGCAGCTGCATTGGAGCCACACTGGACTTCAGATCCAATACCCCACAAAATCAGAAATGAACGTTAAGAGAAGCAGTCTCTGAAAACAAGCTGAGACACCCCCCAAAAAATCGCTATATAAAAATCAGTTTTTTCAGTAAGAGCTATCACAAGCAGCCGCGGCAGCACCTTCCCTAATCAGTACAGTGAGAGGAGTGTGAGCTCCCAGCGTCGCGTCCGAACTTATATAGTGCGATGACGTCATTGAATCCCGCCGGTCTCTGATTGGCTTCATCTCTGCACATGTCATGCAGGCTATGCCCTTCTTCCTCCCAGAGTGCTTTGCCCCATGTAACGCCATGTGCTCGCAGCCATTTTATCAATCAGAAGCACATTTCGTTCACCCGAAGTCCCCCAAACTTCGACTTCGTTCAGAACCGAAGAATTCCTGAGATTCTAAACGAATTCCACTACGTTAGAATCAATTCGCCCATCTCTAACTGCCATACAAAAGCAAGCCTTTTGCCGATTCAACTTGGTTAGTAGATGTGCAGTGATATCCGTCTGTTTCAGAGCTCCATACGCAGTATGACTCACTGAACTGTTATTGAGACACATGTTCATTTTGGCAATTAGCTTCTTCATTGTAGGCTGTCAGTTCAGCCTTTCCCAATTTTGTATCTGACATTATCCTTTAACACCAATGGCACGTTGTGCTTTGCATTTTCCACATTGCTTATTCACAATAGCACCATTTGTAAGCTTGCAATACACTTTTATCACAGCAGCACACAAACAGCTCACACACTGTGTAGTTTTACAATACCGCCAACCTTGGCCAAAAAGCCAATAATAATCACTTTTTGCAACTGTTATAAATTGCCCCTTTTACCCATGACTGCAATGAGAGATAAGTGTGCAGAATGTGTACTGAACGTATATTACAGCATCCCCCTATAGACTCTGCTGTGGTTGCTTTCCTCTCTCTTTATTATCCATCTTGCTATGTTGTGATGTAGTTTCAAGAAGATAGATGACATCAGCTCTCATAAGTCAGCAACAATGTATTTGTTAAATTTATGATAGAAGCAACTGTACATCCAGCTATGTGAAAAAGGTGCACAGATTGTACAGGATTAAAACAGTCAGAAGTTTTAACAAGGGCATACATGCCATAGTCTTCTGTGATGCCTGTGGAGAGAATGGACCAAGTCCTTGTTTTCCATACTTTTCGGCACTGAGGAACTGCCGCATAGCCAAAAAAAAGATAGAAAAGTGTTCTTAAAGGAAAATACCAGGTACTTTGTCCTATCTGGCCAAGCCCGGCATCTTACTAGGGGATTCATTAACTTATTTGTGTTTTTTGTTATAGAGCCCCTATCTTCTATTTACAGAGTCAAACAGCTGCTCAAAATATTTATTAGAGTTTCTGATCTGAATTTCAGATCACTATATGGCTAAAGCAACTGGACTCTGTCCATTACCAGTCCCTATCTTGCACTATTATTAGCAGGCCTCTTTTTAAACAATCTATGGCCTTCCAATCACCTAAATCATTTTAAACAATGTCCATACATACTTTTTGATTAGTTTTACATTATCCAATCAGACGACTCTCCATGTTAGCTAATGTGGAAAAACTGTATAAAGGTTGTTAATGTAGGGAGTAATATAGAGATGGATGGAGTGATGGGGTTATGGATGAATGGAGGTAACATCTTGGTATTAAGGTACATTCATCCATAACTTTCTGGAAAAGAGCTGTCATTATTGCTGTCTTTAGGGCCTAAAATCTGAAATAAATGCCTCATCTCTGGAAAAGAACCGAGGTTGTCTATCCTGGAATTTTACCTGGTGGTGGTGAAAAGTGGGCACGTTCTATAGCTTTGTTATAAGGGCTATAGAGCGATATATACTTCATTGTTCCTGAAGACTCGTATGAAGATTATATAACAACAGGCCCCTGATAGCAAAACTACCAGTACTGCCCTAATGGTGCCCCTGTCTATAGGGGGTGCAAAGGTATTAGTCGACTCCAGTCTTTAAGCCACGAGGTAGCCCAAAGGCACGTCTTCCACATAAGCAGACACCAGTATTGTAAGTAGTACATGGTGGATGGGGGCCCTTTTATAGATTTTGCATTAAGGCTCAGGAGCTATATGTTGTGCCTCTACCCATCTCTGATATATTCGTGTAGTTATTTCCTTATTTACTTCAACAAATATACATACAAATTACATTTTGCTCTTCCACACTGAAATAGGATTTCAGCACCAACAATTCCAATATATACCTTATAATCACAATATATACAATATATATGAACAGGGGTTTGCAAAAATGGGAGATGAGATAAAAAAAGGGCCCTTACTATGATTGGCAGGTTTTACCACCCAGGACAGAAGGTTGTGGACTTATTTTCCCCTTCATCCACTTCCCATGACCTTTGGGCCTGTTTCCAGACTATTTAAAAAATTGAGACCTTTAAATATTGTCCCTGACCCCACAGTAAAGAACCAAAACCAAAGCAACTAATTACAAACCTCCTAAATAAATTCACACACCAGAACCTTTCATAATAATTAGAGATGGGCGAATTTCTAAAAAATTCGATTCGGTCACTTCGCCGAATTTTCCGACAAAATTTGTTTGGTTCCGAATTACTTCGGCACGAATCGCGTTAAAAAGCAGCTATTTCCAGGCTGCACAGAGCCTGCAGGGTGCTGTAGAACATTGTGCCATGCTTAAATATGCAGAGGGAGCTTGGTTTGGTCTTCATACAATGTTGTGTTTTAGTATGACACGCAGATGACTGCCGCCGCTCTTAGAATCGCTTCACTATAAAATTACCTGGGCACTTAATAGGGCAAAACTGACCAAAAAACTCAAGCGGGAATGTAGCCTGATAAAGTCATGACAGCGAAAGTTGGAAAAAAACAAGCTGAGAGCTCAGGTGGCAACATTAGTGACAGAGTGTGGAGGGTGACGGGGGAGCCAAGCAGCATGGACGGGCAGTGGCCCAATGACATTTGGAGGTGACAAAAACCCACGGGGAACCACAGATGGCACCATGACTGAGGGGAGGTCCGGGGGCAGCAGTATGGCTCGGCGTGGCAAAAAGACATTTGGGAGGCGGCAAAAACCCAGTATTACCCCAAAAGGGGGCACAACACACGTGGGAGGTCACGGCGGAGAGTATGAGATCAGGCAGTGGCCAATGACATTTGGAGGCGGTAAACGTATTAGGCCACAGAGGGGCACAATCAAAAGTTGGAGGTCACGGCGGCGCGTATGGGATAGGCAGTGGCAAAATGACATTCTGGAGGGGGGAAAAACAGTTTTGGCCCACAGAGGGGCCAATCACCATTTGGGGAGGTCACGGCGGCGCCAGTATGAGGTAGGCAGTGGCAAATGACTTTTGGAGGCGGGCAAAACAGTTTAGGCCACAGAGGGGCACAATCACCCCGTGTGGAGGTACGGCGGAGCGTATGGACGGGTAGGGGCCCAATGAATTCTGGAGGCGGCCAAAACAGTATTAGGCCACGAGGGGAAAAATCAACAGTGTGGAGGTCCCGGCGGCAGAGTAGAGACGGGCAGTGGCCCAAGTTGTTCTGGAGGCGGAAAAAACAGTATTGGCCAAGAGTGGCACAATCACACAGTGTGGAGGTCCCGGGGGCGGCAGTATGGGTCAGGGCAGTGGCCCAAATGACATTCGGGAAAGGCGGAAAAAACAGTTTAGGCCACAGAGTGCAAAATGATCAGTGTGGGGGTCACGACAGCAGCAGCATGAGATCAGGCAGGGGCACTGACATTCTGGAGGGGCCCCAAAACAGTATTAGGCCAAGAGTGGCACAATCAAAGTGTGGAGGTACGGCGGCAGCTTTATGGGGGCAGGCAGTGGCAAAATGAATTCTGGAGGCGGCAAAACAGTATTAGGCCACAGGGGGCACAATCACACAGGTGGGCCCCGGCCCGGCAGCGCATAATTCAGGCAGTGGCAAAAATGACATTCTGGGGGGGCAAAAAAGGGGAAGCCACAGAATGGCACAATGATGAGAGCGGAAGGTCACAATGGCGCAGCTGAGGTCGGGCGTGGCACAATGACACGGGGAGGGCAGGCAGGAGTCCCCAGCGCAGATGAGGTCAGCAGTGGGCCAATGACACAGTGTGGATGTAACGGGAAAACAGCAACGCAGCAGCAGCATGGGTCTGGAGTGGCACAATGACGGTTTTTGAGGTGGGGGGAAAATACCACCCCCTGGAAAAGATGGTGGTGGGCAGATGGAGAAACTGGCAGCAAATGTTGGGATCAGGGGGTGGCTGTCAGAATAGTGGCTGAGGAGGGGTTTGAACCCGATGATGCCCAAGGCATTGGTGTGGGAAATCCTGGCTGATCCACGCCCGATTCATTTGACAAAGGTCAGTCGTTCCAAGTTTTGGGACAAGGGTTTTTCCCCGGGGTAAGATGGCCCCCCCCGACTGAACACCCCGCTCTGTGCCACACTATGGCGGGCAGGACAGCTTTCACTGCAAACTCGGCAAGTTCGCCCCCCCATCAGTGTGGGGTGCCCATAGTCCAGGGATTTTAATGAAGGGGGGGCAGAGTGTGTCAAGAGGCCACCCCTGTTGGTTCAGGGTCTCTCAGGTCCCGCTGCTGCTGTGTGCTGGCGATGCCCTTCATAGGCGGGTGAAGGAAGTGTATCAGTATCCGACTTAGGGTTACTACTGATGGAAAAGGTACTGCTCCTCCCCCCCACCTTCCCCAACGCGCGGCATAGTACGTGAGCGCTGGGAACCCCCCCGGTCAGATTGTCAGAGGAGGGGACATGCCGCCATGGAGCGGCCCCAAATGATTCGGAGGAATTCCTTTAGTATTTGAGTTTGTTTTCCCCCCAATAGGGGAAAAGGCTCCCTTTTTTGGATGGTACGGGGTTTCCCCAAGGGTGGAGAGCCGAAGAATCCCCTTTTCCGGAAGGACTATTCGGCTGTCACTTGCCCGGAAAAAAAGCATTGCGGGGGGGGATTTGCACAAATGACTCAAGAGGGGCTCCCCGCCCCCATTTCCATGTATCTGCCACGGTGCTTGGGGGTCATCTGCCTCATATCCCCACTCCTCACCTCCTCCGGCTCCCGCTCCTCCTCTTTGTCACCGGGTGAAAATCACTAATTTCACCCGACAATGTTTGCTCCAATGTCCTCCTCCTCCATTTCAGTCCCCACCAGACTCGTGGCCACGAGATGTAGTCGCCCACGTCTCCAGTCCCCTGCCAGACAGATTTTTCAGCATCTGTTCAGGGCAATGATGCAGTGGAATGACGTTATTCATCCGTTGTCCTGGCGACGGACAAATTACGGTCGCCTCCTCGAATGGCCTCAACAACGGCATGTTGTCACGCATGAGCTGCCACTGGCTGACATCAAAGTTACACAGGGGACTCTTCTGTCTGCCTGGAGTCATCAAAAAAATCGTTAATGGCCTTTCTTTGTTCTACAGTCGGTCCAACATGTGCAGGCTGGAATTCCAGCGGGTGGAAACATCGCATATCCGAGTGTGTGGGGGCGGCCGTTGTGCCGCTGCAACTCGAGGAGGGTGTCTGGGCTTTGTACAAATGGATAAAAGTGCATGGCATAGTTTCCTGGCCATTTTCAGAATGTTCTGAAGATCGGTGGAAGACTTCAGGTATACTTGTTCAAAACCAGATGTAATAACGTGCGCCATGAGGGCGCATGGACCATCCATCCTCGGTGCCAGCGTGGACACCATGTTCCTCCATTGTCCTTCACATGGTTCGATTTGCAGTTGGCGCGGAGAGGAAAGCCACACCTCGATTTCTTGCTGCATGACGCAGGAGCGTTCCTACCCTGTGTGACTTGGTTCGCCGAGGCAAGCCAGGTGTAGACTGCGTGGACACCGCTGTGTGTGCCCTCACACATGTGGTATGATGGAGCAGTATTGTGGAGGGCTGAGATGGTGGTGGTGGGGGTGGTGGAGGAGGAGGCGGACATGGAGCAGGTGCAGCAAGTTTGACAACAGGAGGAGAAAGCGGCGTTTCCTCTGTCCAAGTTGTTGGTGTGCCTGGGCTGGAAGGCAATTCACCCTGGGGCCGTAAAGAGACAGTATGGCCCTGACCGTAGTTAGCAGCTCCAGGACGTCCCCGCTATGCCTTGCACTTGGAACAAACCGATAAGTCAAGGATGACCCAACTTCTGTTCTAATATTTATGATAGTGTGGTTTCTGCTTGTTTGGAAAAGAAAATTACGGCTTGGAACTCTCCATCTCGGTTCGGCACAAGCCATTAGTTCTTCTGAACGGTGCAGAAGTCCACAATTTGGAAAGGGTGGGACTGCCAGAGTACCAACACCTGGAACAGGAGCACGGTCAGCTGCGCACCTTAGGGATGGTCTTTGGGACGCCATTACTGTGTCTCTTTGCATTCCCTCGCTGAAACGGACTGCTGGCGCCCTCGCCATGAGTAGCGAGGAGCAGTGAGCATCTGGAACGGGAGATGATGTTAGAGAAACAGCTCCTCCTCTGAGGTGGTTGGAGCCTTGACTGGCTGCAATTGCAGGTTTGCCATGGGCGCTGGCTGCTGCTGCTGTTGCTTGCGGCGGCAGGAGCGACCCCACATCTGAGCCAGTTTCTTCCAGGCCACCGGTGGTGGACGCTGCATCCTGCACATTGTGTTGACGGCCGGGGTCGTCGGTCAACGTTAGTCCCTGGCCACGCTTCACCTTTCGCCCACAGATTCTGCATAGACCATATTTGGCTCTCGGGGTCGTGCAAAGAATGCCCACACCGCCGGAGGTATCGGGGATTTTTAACGCCATCGCTCCACAGTGAGTGACTTACTGCCGCGACTGCCTCGCTGAGCCTCCCTGTGCTGCTACTTTTTGGACTTGCGACAAGCGGGTTTTTTACCCCGCGTGGCCGCTTGGCCTCCCGACCTCACACTGTGCTATCCTGGCTGACTCAACGGCCACACGACCCACTTGCTGGCTGCGCTGCTGCCTGACGCGTAAGCTGACGCCCTCTTCTCCTGCGATGATGAAGCCCTTGCCTACCCGGCTCCAAGTGCGGGTCGGCAACGTCATCATTTTTGGTGTTTTCATCGTCCCATCGCTGTCCTCATCACGGTCTTGATCTTGCTGGGCTCTGACCTCTCACAAACCATGACCTCCCATAGCCACCTCTCCACATCTTACTTTGCGCCTACTGCAGAAGTGGGGATTTTGGCCCCGATTTCTCGCTGCCAAGTAGCTGCTGGGCTTGCCCCTCCCTCAAATTGTTCATCTCGCTATATAGTGGGCGCTGAGCCCAGACCACATAGTTGATCTCTGGGGAGGGGAACCGGATGGACAGAGGCGGGCTGAGGACAGGTGATATGGCCGCTGACCGCTCCCGGGCCATGCCAACTAGTTGGTTGTGTCTGAGGTTCCCACCGACTCTTGGATGGGGGTTTGTCATATGTTCATCTGGGAGGATGAGGGATGACATAGTCATCCAATCAAGATCCCTTGGGTTGCCTGAAGACCACCGGCCCGCTAGATGACAGCGGCAGTTGTGGCCTCAACGAGTGACCCTGCTGCGACCGTCCCTTGCTGTGCTGGACCTGGGCCTGTTCCAGGAATGGTTTGTTGCCACAGCACTCGCAGGTGCAAGAGCCTGCACCTCTCTGTCTGACATACTGTTTGTCTATAAGTACAGACACTGTTTGATGATGATATCTGTATATGATAAATATACACCCTGTTTTTTGACTCCAATTGAATCCCACAGTATACAAGTTGGGTAACCCTGGATATAAATGCGCTTCCACAAATGGCCGGAAAAAATTTACTTGTATGGTGTCGTTTAAAAACACTGTGTGTTTTATAAAATGTAAAAGACACAAACAGGCCTTATTAACCTTCGGGATATAATTAGGTAAAGGAAAAATGTATATTATTTTGGCGTTGAAAAAAAGACGGTTTATTTTTTGTCTTCAAACCAGCAAAACAACGCTTAATTAACCTCTGGATGTAAATTGCGCCAAAGACTTGATGCCGCTCAATATGGTAGCTTTTGATTTGTGTGTGTATTACAATCGCGTGTTTTCTTACGGCCACACAAACAAGAGGATTACAGTTTTTAATAAACCTTTTGCTTGTGAATTAGGCTACAGGAAAAATTTAATATATTTGGGCGTTGAAAAGACAGGTTTATTTTTGTCAGCACACAGCAAAACAAAGCTTAATTAACTCTGGGATGTAAATTGCGCCAAAAGAATGCGCCGGCACAAACTGGTAGCTTTGTAGCGTGTTACAATTCGGTGTTTTCTACGCCACACAACAGAGATCACAGTTGTAACACTTACTTTGCTTGGGAATTAGGCTACAGGAAAAATTTTATATATGTTGGCGTTTGAAAAAGTCGGTTTATTTTTGTCAGCCACACCGCCAAAAAACGCTTAATTTAACCCTGGAGTAAATAGCGCCAAAGAATGAGCCCCAAACTAGTAGCTTTGTAGCATGTTACAACTTGCGTCGTTTTCTACGCCACAAAACTAAGAGATACAGTTATATTATACTTTTGCTGTGTGTATTAGGCTTTACAGGAAAATTTATTATATTTTGGCGTGTGAAAAAGACGGTTTATTTTTGTCAGCACACCAGCAATATAATGCTTAATTAACCCCTGGATGTAAATTGCGCAAAGAATTGAGCACCCCAAACTAGTAGCTTTGTAGCGTGTTACAATTGCGTGTTTACTACGCCACAAACATGCGATACAGTTTGTAATTAAACCTTTGCTTGTGAATTAGGCTACAGGAAAAATTTATATATTTTGGCGTTGAAAAAAGCGATTTATTTTTGTCAGCACACCAGCAATCAAAGCTTAATTAACCCCGGGATGTAATTTGCGCCAAAGAATTGAAAGCCGCACAAACTAGTAGCTTTGTGTAGCGTGTTACTATTGCGTGTTTTACTTACGCCCACAACACAGAGATACAGTTGTTAAATTAATACCTTTGCTTCGTGAATTTAGGCTTACAGGAACAAATTTCTTATATTTGGCGTTGAAAAAGACGTTTATTTTTGTCAGAACACCAGCAAAACAACGCTTAATTAACCCCAGGATTGTAAATTGCGCCAAAGAATTGAGCCCCAAAAATAGTATGCTTTGTACTGGCGTGTTACAATTGCGTGTTTTCTACGCCACACAAACAAGAGGGATTACAGTTGGAATTAACCTTTGCTTGTGAATTAGGGCTACAGGAAAATGTATATATTTTGCCGTTGAAAAAAGACGGTTTTCTTGGGGTCAGCACACCAGCAAAACAAGGCTTAATTAACCCCTGGATGTAATTGCGTCAATAGTAATTGAGCAGCCAAAAATGACAGTGGTATTGTATTGTAAAAATGCTGTTTCTTGAAATGAATACAACAGGAACTGGGCTTGATCCCACTTGGATATTGAATGTATATGCAGCTGCTGTGACGCACATGGATTTCAGATCCAATACCCAAAAAATTAGAAAAGATAGACATCTAAGGAGAACAGTCTCTGAGACAATGCTGAGACACCCCACTGAAATCGCTATAAAAATCATTTCATTCAGTAAAGAGCTATCAAGCCGCCGGGCAGGCACCTTCCATGATGAGCACAAGAAGAGGAAGTGTGAGCTCCCGGCATCGTGCCGGACTTATTATAGTCCGGTGACGTCACAGAATCCGCCCGGTCTCTGATTGGCTTCCCTTGACTGGTCCTGCAGGCTTATGGCCCTTCTTCCTCCCCAGAGTGCTTTTTGCCCCATGTAGCGCCATGTGCTCGCAGCCATTTACCAATCAAAAGCACACTTTGTTCACCCGAAGTACCCCAAAGTTCGACTTCGTTCCGAACCAAAGTTTTCCTGAAATTCTAAACGAATTCCACTTCGTTAGAATCGATTCGCCCATCTCTAATAATAATGTACTGTAGCTCAGACCTACACCTTCAATTGTAGACCCCAGATCAGACCTAAACTACTCCTTTACAGATGTAAGACCATGCCCTTTCTTTGTGATTTTAATTTAAGGTTTTTTTTCTATTATGATAACTTATCACTAAAGGTTCTGATCAGTGAGAATTCAACTTCATGGAAGGAAAACCAAGGTCGAGTAGTATGGTCAAGTAAGCACATTACTCTTCCATTGACAATCTAGTAAACTTGCAGAGATAACTGAGTACAGAAATTGGCTTCAAGCAACCTATAGAGTTTAAGTGAAGTGGCAGGACACATAGTCGACCACTACTTCAACTCAAATGGGTTGGGAGGCAGTGAATAGTAGGAGTTAAACACCCACTAATCAGACAATAATCATCTATACTGTGAACAGGGGATAAGTTGTTATAATGTGAAAACATATTTTACACTCGTATGTGTGAACAGTAGGTGTAAACCTGCAGTCATCAACAATCCAGCCCAAAACTAGCAGTCGTAGCCACACAAAGGTCGACAGTCCATATCGTACATGTCTTCCTACCTCGATGTCTTGTCATCCATGACCTTGATTGCCAGTATATTTCCCAGACTACATTATCTCATGTAGAGATTTCTCATAAATGAAACAATGTAAGTTTCTTTTTTTTTTTATCAAACCCATTAATAAATTTTAAAAGGTTTTAATGACCATTTAAAGCACACCCTTCCCAATACGTCTTTTTTAACAGCACTGAGCTATCAGCATCTGAAGGGAGCTGTTTTTAAAGGGTTCTCTCCTAATTCGAATGCTCACTACTAAGCCATTGATCCATACTCAGTGCCCCTTTCAGCCCCGTCACCATGGCCTCAGTATGAACACCTTGATGGAGCAGACACCCCATCAACCCCCATCACACCCGTCACCCCACCCCCCGATGAAAGCATAAGAATCAGTGGTGGAGCTGAGTTCTTTCACCATTCATTGTAATGTGCCTTATAATGATGTTGTCCCCTAGTGTCAAGTACACCTAGTGGAAATTAAGTCATTCTAAAAAAATTTAATGTTTAAAATAATAATATAGATATTAAAAAAATCAATTCATCCAACATCTTCGAGCAGACACCTATCAACCACCATCACACAGCTGCACCCGACCCCTGATTGAAAGCACTCACAGAATCAGTGGTGGAGCTGCGTCTGTTCACCATGTCATTGTAATGTGCCTGTACTAATGATGTTGTCCCCTAGTGGTCAAGTACCCTAGTGGAAATTATAGTATATAAAAAAAAGTTTTAAAGTTTAAAATTAATAAAAGAAATATTAAAAAAAATCAAATCATCCAACATCTCTCATTTTACAAATAAGAAAAAAAAAGATAAAAAAGTTAAAAATAATTGGTATCACCGTATGTGATCTATTAAAATATAACATAATTTATCCCAAATGCTGAACACTGGTGAGGAACTGGTCAGGGGCACATGAGTAGGCACCGATTGAGTGAGGCCATGACGCAGTTCCAAACCCACCCTACCTGCCGTTTGGGGGTGTCCGACTTCTTAACAGGTCGGCCCCAATCGACGACTGCGAGATACACTAAGTAGGTGAATACACAAGACACAGACAAAACAAACACTGAACACAATAACGGAAGGTCAAACTAGCCAGGTCAGCAACAGTTGAGAGAAGCAGTACAGAATCAGAATCCGGTAACAGGAAAAGCAAGAAGGAATAAGAGGCTAGCTAATAGGAACAAAAGCAACCAGTGTAGCAGACAAGGATAGATGACACAGGAACCCTTTTTAACAGACCTGGGAACAAAGAGCAGTGGTGATAGGTGGAAACAACAAAAGCCCGGTTTGAAATACAAGGCTGTCAATCAAAAAGACTTGCAAGGAAATAAGTTAATTAGTAGAGTGCTGGAGGACACTGACTACAGGCGTTGGCCAGGAATCAATTAAGAGAGCAGAGTTGTGCAGAGCAGGGTATGACAGTGTTCACACTGGTGAAAACAAATATGAAAAACTACGGCTGAAACCGCATTTTTTTGTTGCAATGGCCGTGGCCGGCGACCAGAGGTCAAAGCTGGGGGTCTGCCTGGCACAATCCTGACAACTCCACAGAAGAAAAAAAATTCTGCAGTTCTTCAGTTGTTTTGTTTGTGTTTGACACTTTGCATAAGACACATATGTTATATAGGAGTAAAGCCACAGCCTCTTTTTCCAGGGTCGCACTTGTTCCTATGATGTAGGTGGGTGGCAGGAACAGAGGACAAGTGAAAACGCCAGCAACAAGAAGCTGGAGTATGATTGACTGATGACACCATTGGGCTGTAAGTAAGATCATGAGGCACCAGGGAGAAGACTGGCTCTGCTACTAAGACAACATAGAACACAAAAGGCAAGATGACCGAGAGATGGGAAGAATTTTTGAAAAGTGAGTTTAGTGTCCCACTGGCGGTTTTTACTGGCTCCACAATGGGCAATCTGAGCGTAGTATCAGTGGTAAAACAATCCCAGTGGTTGTCATTCTCAAAAGCTATTTTTACAAAAGGTGGCACAATTTATTAAATATAACGTAGTAGTACCAGCAAAAAAAACCAAAAAAAAAAAAAAACCACAGTATTCAGCACTTTAATTTGGATGCAAGATCCTTCCTCTATGTGAGATGCTCTTTCTCTCCAGTGTTTCTTTGCACAGGACCTTATTAACTTTCCATCTGGCAACTACTTAATTTTTCAGACACTGACATACATATGGTCACATGTATGAAAACTGTCTTGGTCTAAGACTTTTTTTGTTGCCCATAGCAACTAATCTCTTCTATTTCATCTAGTGCTCTGAAAGAATGAAATGGGTGCTCTGATTGATTGCTATGGGCAACAAAGAAAGTCTTAGACAAAGACATTTTTCATACATATCTCCCATAGTTTCCAGCCAAACCTAGTAGACTCTTACTAATGATATTACTAGGACCCACTAAGTGCCACATTCAATAGTCCTTCCACATCAGCTATGAAAAAGTTAGAAGTATTTGGATCCCACTCACAGCCCCCACAATGTATTCTGTGCCCAGACCACTATTCTCAGTCTGTGTCCCAACCTGGCCTACTATCTAGATTCCACAAGCTAGGCCACAACTGTAGGCATACCTTCCCAGACCTTCTCACAGGCCAGCTGGTTAACCTGTTCCCATTATCATTGTCCACTGACACAACAGAACTTTAAAGTCCTCAGTTGTGAACTTTGAACTCCTAATTAAAAAAATTGAAGCTCCATTCTGTATGAAAACTTTTGGGGGCCCCTTATCAAGATAGTCGTGGGTCCTAAAGGAGGGACCTGCACTTATCAGACATGTATGGCATATTCTATTGATATCTAGATGAGAATAGCTATTTAACGCTAACTCTGCTGAGGCACAAAAGTGTAGAAGTAGAGTGGAAACTGACTCCTTAGCATGCCAAACCACCCGGATGACTCTTAGGGCCTCACATATGAAAACTGTCTTGGTGTAAGACTTCTTTTGTTGTCCATAGCACCCAATGAGATCTCCCCTGTCATTTTTGTATGTGCTCTGAAAGAATGAAAGAAAAGCTCTGTTTTGGTTGCAATGGGCAACAGAGAAAGTCTTAGACCCAGACAGTTTTCATACATGAGCAAATTACACATAGCACATGCTGTTTTATAACATCATTATGGCTAGCATAGTGAAATGGCTGACTGAACAATGGCATGTTTAGAAAGGTATTAGCAGGCACTAGAACATCCTGGTGTTGGATCACTCTCTGAAAATCAAGTGGCAGGTTGCCTTTAAACAAAGCAACTCTTCTATTCGATTGATGTGATATTAGTTTCTTTCTAAGCACTTATATGTCATGACATTCTGCAACTTACTGTAGCGTTGAGGGAGTTTTCTATTTTCTAGTCTCCACAAGTGATTCTATACGTGCTACAGTCATTATGACCTGTCAGGAAAAGCAACATCTCTCTGTCAAATCACCCAGATGCTTTCAGAACTGAGTCAACATCCATCAATCACTTATAGAAAGCCATGGAAAATGCAGTCAGGAAGAGGCCACCAGTGTCTTCCCTATTTGTAAAATACTACTCTTATATGTGTTGGAAAAAAAAATAATAAGATTATTGGGAAATTGGCAGCTGTCACTATGAAGGTGAAGGAGTTTCAATTGATAAAATTTCAGCAGTGACTTTAGTTATGGTATCATTATGCTATTATGTTATATGTACCTCTCCCTCCGATTGCGATAATTAACAATATTCATTTAAATTAATAATATGTTTAGGGTAACCTAATTTCATTGTAGCACGTTAACTTACTCAGTAATTATTAAAACAATTACTTAGTGTAAGAACGCTGGTTGTAACATTATGAAGAGTTTTAGCCCAAGAAGAAAGAATCAACACTAGATGATTCAGCAAACAGATAGCTGGTGGATCATGACATGTGCTTGGTTGGTGGAGATTCACATGTGGGATCACTCCAGAAACAAAAGAGCAATAGTGAGAATTGACCTCAGCTAACTGTTCCTAAATCTTCCCCTAAATATTGCACTACAACTGTCCTTGACACCACAGCCTCTATTCCTAAAACTGGTACTAAAGCTTTGCCTCAGAAATGTCCCCAAACTACAACTGATCATAATACTTAAAGTATATAAGTGGTTCTGGGACCCAGAGATTTCCTAGACAGGGCAAAGCAGAAACTGGACAAGCACAAACTGATATTCTCAAAAACTATAAATTCTAGAACTAGGCCAAATTAAATTTAAATGTAAACAACAATATAATAGTACTTGACACAACTGAACTAGACAATAGATTTAAAAAAACAATAATTTGGTGCAGGTTTGGAGTGGCCCAAAGAGACCAAGGGAAACCACCTGCCCTACCTACCCACCAGTGACTTGACTCTGCCTCCATCTACTCCTTCTGTACAGTGCAACACCTTGGCTGTGACAGCAAAATCCATCCTGCCTTGCAGCGTTCTCTTGTGGGACCAGGGGGCTCCTTAGACTCTGCTCCCTGGCATGGTTCCAAGTCCTCACTTACAGTGACCCAGAAGATCCTCTATCTAAGCTCCTCACAAGTAGGAAATATGAATTGCTCTAACTCTGAAATAAATTAGAATTTTTCTAAAAAAATAATAAAAAAGACACGTTTGTTCATATTCATTATAACATTTTGGGGAACATGTCTGAAAACTGTCTTGGTCTAAGACTTTTCTTGTTGTCCTTAGCAGCCAATCAGAGCGCCCCTTTCATTTTTTCAGAGCTCTATATGAAATGAAAGAGGTCACTGTGAAGTGGCAAGTGGACCTATACGTTTTGATCAAGAAGTATACTAAGAACCTCCTGTTCATTTTTGTAAAGTTTTGCTGAGAAGCATTAGATCAACGTATAGTGTGGGGATGTGCGGTCCATGCCTCTCTCTTCCTAGTTTGTATACATAGGTCTATTTCTTTGCACTCATGGATCAGCACTCTTCTCCATTTGGCCAAGTAGTTTTTAATTAGCAGTAGTCTGTATGGCGGTGCTGTATGGCGACCATTGTTGCTGTGATGCTGTGCTGGTGGGGTGGCGCAGCCCAGAGCAAGGGGGCTAGGTCTGGCAGCAGTGGTGCTGTTGGGCCACTGGGCTGTGCCCCTCATCTGTGTGGCTTTTGTTGCGGTGGTGCCCGCCATGCAGTGTTACCCCCCATTTAGAGTAGAGACCTACTTTAAAGAGGTCGCCATGAAGTGGCAAGTGGGTCTATACGTTTTCATCAAGATGTATACTAAGAACCTCCTGTTCATTTTTGTAAAGTTTTGCTGAGAAGCATTAGATCAACGTATAGTGTGAGGATGTGCGGTCCATGCCTCTCTCTTCCTAGTTTGTATGAAATGAAAGAGGAACGCTGCTTGGTTGCTATGGGCAACAAGAAAAGTCTTAGACCAAGACAGTTTTCAGACATGTCCCCCTTTGTGTATGGTAAGTTCCCCAATATTGTAGATTGCATGATATTCTAAGTCTTCTGATGCAGCAACATTTCCTTATGATCCTAAAAGCTACCTACATGCTATGGAGTCGTGGTGTATAACAGATACAGCTGTCTATAAACAAACTAGAGCTCCAGAAATATACTCACCGCAGCCTACCCAACCAGTCTGGCCAGTCCTGTAATACAATTTCCAATATGCTGCCATTGCAGCCCATGTGTTGCAATACCACAAAAATCTGTAAACTGGTGTGATGCTAGGTTTTCAAGTGCCTAGATATGTGCTGCTAATCATGGAGAAACTCTTTAATTGAGACACTTAAGCAATATCTTACATTTATTGTCTTGAATATGTGGAATTACAATTAAAAAATGTTTTGGATAATAGAGTAATAGTCAAGAAAATGTTTATTTCCAACAAAAAATAGACATTTTAAAAAATATAAATATATTGAATTTTAAAAAGTAAAACAATGAAATAACCATAAAAATAACTAGTGAACATTGCCTTGGAAACAAAATAACAAATTAATCATGGACAAATAGGGTAAAGGCAGAAAATTCTTCTGCAGGATATAGAAGTGACTTTATGTATGTGCAAGAAATTGTGACGAATGACATGTTCCTTTCGCACCTAAAATGCAGTATTTAATTCCAACTGTATGGCTCCAAGAACTACTCTCTACTTTGTTGTTAAGATTAGTGTTGAGCGATTACGTTGGCCATCAACATCAGTCGATGGTCGATAGTTGACCATCATCGACAAGATAGTCGATAGTAGATTATGAGCGATGACAATTAAAGTCTATGGGAGAGCAACAACACCTTCATTCTTACACCCAAACAGGGCTGGAGCTGGAGAAGCTGGAATTAACATCCACAACAGTCAAATGCATACGTGCTACATCTTAGGTTATAAAAGCCACAGACAAAAAATTCACACACCATTCAGTATCCCTGTCTTGTTTTTTTTTTTTTTTTTTTCCAGCAAAAGGACAAGTCTTTATTGATAAAAAGGTACAGTAACAAACAAATATGTCATGACAACAAGCACAACCAAATAACTCGCCAAATGACAAGGGTACTACAGATTGAAACAAGACAGAACATCAAACATGTTTTTAAGCATAGACACAAAGATCAGAAACATTAAAATATCACTAACGGCCACAATAGGAGTTTGAACTTAAGTATGCTGAGTAAGAATACAACATAGAATGGTCAACCAGAAAAATGTCTAGAATGCTTCCAGGGTTAGCCATCTACTTTAGCTTTGATAATCTCATGTGGAGATACAATAAGACAGGTTTCAGCCCTATAATGGTAATTGAGTCTATTTATGACTTCATAGATGGAGGGGGTCGCTGATGACTTCCAGTGTGCTGCCACTGTAAACCTGGCTGAAGTTAGGGTATGTGATAAAACCGTCTGGAAACGATGCGGGACTTTATGATAAGATATATCTAGTAATGCTAGGGCAGGTGTTAAATAAAACCTCTTATACAGAGTTTCTTGAAGTAACTTCTCTACTTCCTTCCAAAAGGGTTGAATGATTGGACAGTCCCACCACATATGTATCAGGGAACCCTTATTATCGCAAAGTCTCCAACAGAGGTGAGAGTAGTTAGGAGAAATATAAGATAGACGGGCCGGGGTAAGATACCAACGAAGGCGAATTTTCTTAGCTAATTCCACGTGATTTGCACATTTAGAATGTTTAGCGGTCACAGACGCAGAATCAAGCCACTCTACTAAGGTATATGTATGCCCTATTTCACGTTCCCACTTCACCGCATACTCCGGCTTTTGGGGCTCTGTATTATCAAAAAGTGTTTTATATGCTGCTGACAAAGGTTTGAGATGTTTAGAGTTATGCCAGAGCAGGCTGTGGAACACGGAAGGGTCTCGGGGCGGGGTCAGCCAAACACATGACTGAACCGCATGTCTAATTTGGAGGAAGACAAAGAATTGAGTCCGCGGAATTCTAAATTGTAAGGAGATTTCTTCAAAGGATTTAAAGCAATCCATGTGATAGAGATCGCCTATATACTTTATGCCTGCATCAATCCAGCCCGTGATCGGTATTCCCGGCGCCATTCTATACAAAATAGAAAGGGGGCATTTGGATTTACTGACGTAAATCTTACGGCGCAAGACTATATATTTCCACCACACCTGTGCCGCATGTGATAATGTCAATAGGTCAAATTGTGTGTCCTCCAGGCCACACATCATAGCTAACAAGTGGTCTTTAAAAGACCCTCTAGGGAAAGTAGAGTTTTCAATATCTAACCAATGCTGTGAATCCGGGAAATTCCAGAATAGGGACAGCGGTTCTAAGATAGAAGCTATATTGTATTGGAAAAGGTTAGGAACCGAAAAGCCACCAGAACAGCTTTTCTTATAAAGGTATTATTTTTTAAATCTGGGCTTTTTGGACCCCCAGATAAATTGGAGTATTTGGTTCTGAAGTTTAGTCAACAAAGGTGTAGGAAACAGAAAGGGTAGGGACCTCGAAATGTGTAAGAACCTAGGGAGCAACACCATTTTCGTCAAGTTGATACGGGCCAGCCAGGATAGCGGCAACTGGCTGAGTCTCTTAAGTTCCCCAGTTATAGTGTCACTGATGTGATACAGGTTATTCTCTATGGTGTCCGCTAGGCTAGGGTAGATTCTGATTCCCAAATAGGTGATAAAATCTGTGGCCCAAATAAAATTTAAGGAGGGAAGTAGTGATCTAAGTGGCGTCTGGCAATTTATGGGGAGAATAACAGATTTCTCTATATTCAATTTATAATATGAGATGCGGGAGTAGCGGTCCAGTAAGTCTAAGAGTACCGGTAAGGATGTCACTGGTTCTTGACACATGATCAGGATATCATCCGCATACAAACTCACTTTGTGGATTGTCTTGTTTATATGAATACCTGCTATACCGGGGGATCTTCGAATATGCTCGGCTAGAGGCTCCACACAAAGATCATAAATCAATGGCGACAGGGGACAACCCTGTCTGGTCCCGTTGGAGATATTAAATGTTTTTGTTAGGAAACCCGAAGCAAACACCTTGGCCGACGGATGTGAATATAGCGCCATAATTGCAGATAAAATGGGGCCCTCAAAACCAAATTTAAGTAAGACTTGGTGCATGTATGTCCAATTAATTCTATCAAAGGCCTTCTCACCATCTAAAGATAGAAGGAAGAAGGGCTCTTTATGTGTATGTGCCATTTGCAGAATATTCAGGACTCGGCGGATACCATCCCTTGCCTGCCTTCCCTTAACGAACCCCACTTGATCTCTGTTAATTAAATAGGGAAGAATGTCATTAAGTCTATTGGCTAAGATTTTAGAATAGATTTTTATATCTGAATTTAGTAGTGAAATGGGCCTATAATTTGCTAATTGGTCCGAAGGTTTACCGGGTTTGGGTATAGTAGAAATATTTGCAATAACATTTCTTCCGGAGGACGGCCTGATGTAGAGAAGGTATTAAACAGCCCGGATGGTGGGGAGCTAGGTACCTGCAAAAAAGTTTAAAGTACTCATGCTAAGTCCGTCTGGACCTGGTGTTTTATTACATTTGAGTTGGCGGATGGTCCTTTCTATTTCCTGGACTGTGAATGGTTCATTTTAAAAAGCCAAGTTGCTCTTGAGAAAGAGAAGGTAAAGAAACTTCTCCCCAAGAAGGCATTATATCTTCCTTACGAAATTCAGGACAACGCTTTCATTTTTGAGGTTATAAGGTGAGCCGTAATAGTCTGCAATTGCATTCGAAATTTTTTGCTATTATTATTAGGGGTAATATGTGAGATTCTGAATTTGGCCTGAATGTTTTTGACTCGTTTTGCCAGATAGTTTACCTGGCAATCCCCTGTAAATAAAAATTTCATTTTAGTTTATTCAAACAAAAGGCTCATATGTTGCAATTGTAAGCTACGAGATTGATAGGCGTGGGAGGCATTCGCCCTTGATTGCCGGTGGAAGGACAATTTTGATTCTGGATTTCAAGGAGTCTCATTTTATCTAAAATGTCATTAATATGTTTCTCCTTGTGCGCCTATTCTTCTAGCGGAAATTTTTCATAAAGTATACCCCTCATATAAGCCTTATGTGAGCACCATAAGGCTCCTTGAAGGGCCGAGGGGGAGTTTATTCAAAAAATTCTGAAAGCAAATTGTAGTAAACCTCTTTGAATTCATTAGTAGGACTTCAGATAGAAAAGTTGTTAAGTGTGTGAGCGGGATTTTTATCGACAAGTTGAAATCGACAAGGTTTTTATGGTGATCGAATTTTCCGATCATTCGATAAACTAGGTTAAAATCTGAAGCATCATATCATTAGATCGCGCCTTTTTCGGAGCTTCTGTAACTTTTGGCGGCAGCAATCAGATTATAGAATTGAGCAGGGTGAGATGTGTGTGCGACGTCAAGACTGGGAATGTGTATGTTGCGATTGGCTGGAAAAAAATCACATGACTACGTTTTACATAGAACAGCGTTTCCTGTTTCAGCCTCAGTGTCTCTCTCAGCGTCTCATAGGGAAAGACCTGCCGCTTGCCTGTGGCCCACACAGCTCAGCGATAAATTAGTCTATTTCTGCACAGAGAAACCTCCATGCTATTAGCTGTGATCTCTCCAATTTTAGTTACTTTTAGAGACTTGAAGATTTTATGTAGTTAGCTAGGAGACATTTTAAAGGCAGCATCTACCGTGTAAAGTCACGGCGGAGGGCTGCGGGCGGGGGGGCCACCGCGGGCGAACACAGACAGTATCACTCTATAAGAACATTGGCTTAATATTTCACACACCAAGACTTAGTGTAGATATTTGTAGTGGAATATCTTTATTATTAAACAGTTTGCTATTGAAAGTTTTTCTGGATATTGGGCCAGTCTGAACTTATATTGGATAAAACCATCATTTACTAGTAAACTGCAGGTTCTTTGTTAGCTGCAAAAACTCCACTTTTTCTTATCAGTTTCACATTTCTGATAGGTGTTCAATTTACCCAATACACTTGTGACTGTTTATATTTCAACCTTGCACTTAAATTACATCCAGCAATCTTGTAGTCAGCAATATGCCCAGGTTGTTTGTCTGCCAAAATTCTAACCGTGGTATGTACGAAAACATCCACAGGTTACGTGTTTTTTGGACTTTTGCGCACCCTGTTATGTTCTTTGACGCAGCTCTACGTAAATCTTAAAACAGCAATTTATATTAACCACATGTGATTGAAAGGTGCATAAAATACAGTTTATTATATCATAAACATAACAGTTACGTGTTTTGACTTTTGCGCACCCGTACTGTTCATTGAAGCAGCATCTACGATAAATCTTAAAAACAGCAATTTATTATTCACCACAGGTGATTTGAAAGGTGCAAAAAATACCGTCTTATTATATACAAACATAACAGTTACGTGTTTTTTGACTTTTGCGCAACCAAGTAATGTTCATTGACGCAGCCATCTACGTAAAATTCTTAAAAACAGCAATTCTATATTCAACCACAGGTGAATTGAAAAAGGTGCAAAAAATTTACCATTTATTATATCAAAAATCATAACAGTTACGTGTTTTTTTACTTTTGCGCACACAGTACTGTTCATTGACGCAGCATCTACGTTAAATCTTTAAAACAGCAATTATTATTCACACAGGTGAATTGAAGGTGCAAAAAATACAGTTTATTTTACGAAGAAATAACAAATACCTGTTTTTTGGACTTTTGCGCACCGTACTGTTCATTGGACGCAGCATCTACGTAAATCTTATAACTGCAATTCTGATATTCACCACAGTGAATTGGAAAGTGTGCAAAAAATTACCGTTTATTATATCAAAAAACATAACAGTTACGTTGTTTGTGACTTTTTTTCTGCGCACCAGTATGTTCATTGACGCAGCATCCCTATGTAATTCTTAAACAGGCAGTTTATATTCACCACAAGGTGAATTGAAGGTGCAAAAAATACCGTGTATTTACGAAAACATAACAGATACGTGGTTTTTTGACTTTTGCGCACCCCAGTAATGTTATTGGAAGCATCATCACGTAATCTTAACAACTGCAATTCTAATAGTCACCACAGGTGAACTGATAGGTGCAAAAAATTACAGTTTATTTATATCAAAAACATAACAGTTCGTGTTTTTGACTTTTGCGCACCCAGTACTGTTCATTGACGCGGCCTCTACGTAATTCTTCATAAAGCAATTCTATATTCACAACAGGTGAATGAAAGGTGCACAAAATACCGTTATTATATCAAAACATAACAGTTACGTGTTTTTTGACTTTTTGCGAACAGTACTGTTCATGGACGCAGCATCTACGTAAATCTTAAAACAGCAATTCTATATTCACCCACAGTGTGCAATTGAAAGTGCAAAAATACAGGTTTATTATCGAAAACTTAACAGATACCTGTTTTTTGATTTTTGCGCACCCAGTACTGTTCATGACGCAGCATCTACGTAAATCTTTTAAAACGCAATTCTATATTCACACAGGTGAATTGAAAGTGCAAAAATACAGTTTATTATATCAAAACGTTAACAGTTACGTGTTTTTTAACATTTGCGCACCCGTCAATGTTCATTGACGCAGCATCTACGTAAATCTTAACAACGCAATTCTATAGTTTCACAACAGAGATGAATTGTAAGGGCAAAAAATAACAGTTTTTATATCAAAACATCAACAGTTTCGTGTTTTTAGGACTTCTTGCGCACCCAGTACTGTTCATTTGACGCAGCCATCTAAGTAAATTTAAAACAGCAATCCTATATTCACCACAGCGTGAAATTGAATGGTGCAAAAATTACGTTTATTATATCAAACATACAGTTACGTGTTTTTTGACTTTGCGCACCAGTACTGTTCATTGAGGCAGCTTCTACGTTAAATCTTAAAACAAGGCAAATTCTATATTCACCACAGGTTGAATTGAAAGGTGCCAAAAAATACCGTCTTATTATATCAAAACATAACAGTTTTCGTGTTTTTTGACTTTTGCGCACCCAGTACTGTCATTGACGCAGAATCTTACGTAAATCTTAAAACAGCAATTCATATTCAACACAGTGAAATTGAAGGTGCATCTATATACAGTTTATTATACGAAAACATAACAGATACCTGTTTTTTGACTTTTGCGCACCCAGTTACTGTTCATTGACGCAGCATCTACGGAAATTCTTTAAACAGCATTTCTATATTCACATTCAGGTTGAATTGAAGGGTGCAAAAAAATTCACTTTATTATATCAAAACATAACAGTTACGTGTTTTTTGACTTTTGCGCTATCCCTGTACTGTCATTGCCGCAGCATCTACGTAAATTCTTAAAAACTGCAATTCTATAATCACCACAGTGTGAATTAAAAGTGCAAAAATCGTGTATTATACGAAACATAACAGGTACGGTTTTTTGACTTTTGCGCTCCAGTATGTTCTTTGACGCGAGCATCTAGTAAAATCATAAAACAGCAATTCTTTATTCACACAGGGTTGAATTGAAAGGGTGCACTAAATACGTTATTATATCAAAACATTACAGTTAGTGTTTTTTGACTTTTGCGCAACCAGTACTGTTCATTGACGCAGCATCTACGTAAATCTTAAATCAGCAATTCTATATTCACCACAGGTGAATTGAAAATTTGCAAAAAATACCGTGATTTAAGAAAACATAACTAGATACGTGTTTTTGACGGTTTGCGCCCCATATGTTTCATGGACGCTGCATCTAACTGGTTAAATCTTATAACAGCCATTTCTATATTCACCACAGGTGATTGAAAGGTGCAAAAAATACAGTTTTTTATATCAAAACATAACAGTTACGTGTTTTTTGACTTTTGCGCAACCCAGTACTGTTCATTGACGGCAGCATCTAAGTAAATCTTAAAACAGACATTCTTTATTTTCCCACCACAGGTGAATTGAAGGTGCCAAAAATCTGTTTTTATATCAAACATAACGAGTTACGTGTTTTTTGACTTTTAGCGCACCCAGTTACTGTTCATTGACGCAGACATTCTCGTTAATCTTTAAAACAGCAATTCTATATTCACCCAGGTGAATTGAAAGCTGCATCAAATTCTGTTTATTATACGAAAAACATAACAGATACCTGTTTTTTGACTTTTGCGGCACCCAGTACTGTTCATTGACGCAGCATCTAAGTAAGTCTTAAAACAGCATTCTATATCACACAGATGATTGAAAGGTGCAAAGAAATTTACAGTTTTTATATCAAAACATAAACTGTTACGTGTTTGACTTTTTGGCACCCAGTACTGTTCATTTGACGCAGGCATCTACGTAAACTCTTAATAGCAATTCTATATTCACCACAGGTGAATTGAAAGGTGCAAAAAAATACAGTTTATTATATCAAAACATAACAGTTACGTGTTTTTTGAATTTTGAGCAACCAGAACTGATCATTGACGCAGCATCTACGTAAATATTAAAACAGCAATTCTATATTCACCACAGGTGAATTGAAAGTGCAAAATTACCGTTTTATTATATCAAAACATAACAGTTACGTGTTTTTTGACTTTTGCGCACCCCGTTAATGTTCATTGACGCAGCATCTCGTAATCTTAAAACAGCAAATCTATATTCACCACAGGTGAATTGAGAAGGTGCAAAAAATACAGTTTATTATACGAAACATACAACAGATAATGTTTTTTGACTTTTGCGCACCCAGTACTGTTAATTGACGTAGCTCATCTACGTAAATCTTAAAACAGCAATCTCTATTCACCACAGGTGAATTGAAGGTGCCAAAAAATACAGTTTATTATTATCATAAAGCATAACTGTTACGTGTTTTTGTCTTTGCGCACCAGTTTACTGTTATTGACGCAGCTCTACGTAATCTTAAAAAACAGCAAAATCTTATATTCACCACAGGGAATTGAAAGGTGCAAAAAATACGTGTATTATACGAAAACTAACAGATCGTGTTTTTGGATTTTGCGCACCCAGTATGTTCATTGAAGCAGGATCTACGTAAATCTTAAAACAGCAATTCTATATTCAGCCAAGGTGAATTGAAAGGTGCATAAAATACCGTTTATTATTTCAAAAACATAACAATTACGTGTTTTTCTTGACTTTTTGGCACCCTGTATGTTCATTTGACGCTGCATATACGTGATCTTAAATCAGCATTTCTATATTCACCACAGGTTGAATTGAAAAGGTGCAAAAAATACCGTTTATTATTTCAAAAAATAACGAGTTAGTGTTTTTTTTGACTTTTGCGCACACAGTAACTGTTCATTGACGCAGCATCTACGTAAATCTTAAACAGCCATTCTATATTCACCACAGGTGGGAATTTGAAAGGTGCTAAAAATACAGTTTATTTATTCGAAAACATAACGATAACCCTGTTTTTTGACTTTTGCAACCAGTACTGTTTCATTGACGCAGCATCTACGTAAACTCTTAAAACAGCCAATTCTATATTCACCACAGGTGAATTGAAAGTGCCATAAAAATTCTGTTTATTATACGAAAACCATAACAGATACCCTGTTTTTTTGACTTTTGCGCACCAGTACTGTTCATTGACGCAGGCATCTACGTAATTCTTAAACAGCAATTCTAGTATTTCACCAAAGGTGAATTGAAAGAGTGCAAAAAAATTACAGTTTATTATATCAAAACATAACAGTTAACGTGTTTTTTGACTTGTGCGCACCCAGTATGTTCATTGACGCAGATCTACGTAAATCTTAAAAACAGCAATTCTTATTAACCACAGGTGAATTGAAAGGTGCCAAATATTTCCGTGTATTTATACGAAAACATAACAGGATACGTGTTTTTTGACTGTTGCGCAACCAGTCTGTTCATTGACGCAGGATCTTACGTAAATCTTAAAACAGCAAGGTCTTATTCACACAGGTGAATTGAAGGTGCGAAAAATACCGTTTTTATATCCAAAAACATAAACAGTTACAGTGTTTTTGAATTTTGCGCACCAGTTACTGTGATTGACGCAGCATCTACGTATATCTTAAAACAGCCAATTCTATATACACCACTGGTGGAATTGAAAGGTGCAAAAATACTGTTTATTATACAAAACTTAAAAGATAAATGTTTTTGACTTTTGCGCTCACAATACTTTTCATTGAAGCTGCATCTACGTAAATCTTAAAACTGCAATTCTATATTCTCCACAGGTGAATTGAAAGTGCAAAAAATACAGTTTTTTTTTCTAAACATAACAGTTACCGTGTGTTTTGACTTTTGCGCAACCAGTACTGTTCATTGACGCAGCACTACAGTAAATCTTAAAACAGGTCATTTCGATTTCAACACAGGTGAATTGAAAGGTGGCAAAAAAAATACCGTGTATTTTACGAAAAAACAAACAGATACGTGTTTTTTGACTTTTGCGCAACCCAGTTCTGTCATTGACGCAGGATATAAATTAAATCTTATAAAACAGCAATTCTATATTTTTTCACAATGTGAATTGAAAGGTGCAAAAAAATACCGTTTATTATATAAAACATAACAGTACGTGTTTTTTGATTTTGCGCACCCTCGTATGTTCATTGACGCAGCATCTACGTAATTCTTAAAACTGCATTCTATAGTCACCAACAGGGTGAATGAAAGGTGCAAAAAATACCGTGTATTATACGAAAAACATAACAGATACGTGTTTTTTTGAACTTTTGCGCACACAGTATGTTCATTGACGCAGCATCTACGTAAATTTAAAAAGAATTCTATATTCACCACAGGTGATTGAAAGGTGCAAAAAATACCATTGATTATAAAAAATAACAGATACGTGTTTTTTGTACTTTTGCACAGTTCAGATTTGTATAGACACCTTGCAGTTAAATTTGAATCAGCAATTTTGTTTTGATTAGAGGGAATTTGAGAATTGCTGTGATTTGCCGTTTTTAATAGAGACTTTCCAAAACATATTCCATACCTTCTCAAATTTTTATATTTCTGGACATGGAGCCGAAATGAGGTGGTAAGCGAGAAAGGGGGGGTAGCACATGGAGGGTAGAGGATACGAGGAAAGGTGCACCATTCCAGTGCTTGGCGACAACACGGCATGCCAGCGGATCGTCAGTTGCAGGACCGTCAGGCCTGTCATCGCTGGGTCAGGGCCCTGTGAATCTAAGTAACGAACATCGTCGCCAATCTGTCCTTCAGTGGTTAATGCAACCTGCATCTAGCAGTCTTACCTCCTCGTCCTCCCAGTCACGGCCACAAATGTCGTCATCAGCATCATCAGCATCCGTCCAACATGAGCAGCCCAAATGTCAACTCGTGTACCCACCACTGTGGATAATCCATTGTCTGAAGACCTCTTTGATGACAAAATGCGGTTGGGGTCAGAAGGCATGTTAAAAGATCAAGAGGATGATTTAGTCTGCTCTGACGCCCAAGTACTGATGCATCAGAGGAGGTGAAGGAAGCGGTCAATCGGCAAAAATCCGGGCGGTCGGCAACGCCTTGCAGTGCCCCTTGCTTGTAGCCCGCAGCTTCTGGATGCAGAAAGTCAGGCGACAAGTCACCTGTGTTGATGATGCTGATGATGACGACATTGCGGATCCATCCTGGTCTTTTCCGCAGAATTTGCTTGCGAGCGCTTCATCAGTGGACGAGGAGGAAGCGATGGGGTAGTGTCAATAGGGGTCCGCCACAAAAAGGGAGAGGGCGGTCGCAGAAGTCCGCTGATATGATTCCGCCACGGTCAGCGCAAACCTCGCTCCTCGCTTATCGCCGTCAAAAAGGTCCAGGACTCTCAAGCTGGGACCTTTTTGAGCAAGCCTCTGATTCACCCAGCGATGTCATATGCCGCCTTTGCCGTAAACGCATAAGTAGAGGCAAGAACCTTAAGTGGTTAACCACCACCAACATGTCTAGTCACATGCAGCGAATGCATGAGTTGAAATGGAGGGAACACTTGGCCAAAAAAGGCCAGACCGACGCCGGGCCTCCAACCACTGTCACACCCTCTGTCTCCGCCTCCTCCTCCTCCGCCACCACCAAGCGTTCCTCAGCTGCCCATGTCTCTCAGAGTCATGATCAGGGATCAGCCTCCGCTTCAGCCTCCACCGTCGCCCGAGTACCACCAGCACCACCAGAGACCCATCCTACCTATACCTCCTTCCGCCAGTTTGACGACCTGCACGCCGTACAGCGGCCAGTCTAGCAGCCAGCCTTCTGTCTTCCAGGTTTGGGAGCAGAAGAAACACTTTAACCCAAACCATCCCAAAGCCAAAAGCCTGAATGTCGGCATTGCCAGGCTTTTGGCCTTGGAAATGTTGCCTTTCCGTCTGGTGGACACAGATGGGTTCCGCCACGTCATGGCCCTCGCTGCCCCCAATACCAGATGCGAGCAGGCATTTCTTTGCCAGAAAAGCCGTCCCTGCCCTGGCCAGCCACGTGTCATCTAAAATTTCAAGCGCGTTGTCTGCATCTGTGTCCGGAAAAGTCCATCTCACCACCGACACATGGACTAGTAAGCACGGCCAAGGCCGCTATATCTCTGTGACAGCTCACTGGGTGAGCTGGGTGGATGTCTCTGGGGGTGACGGTGGCTCTCAGGCTCGGCGCACGCTCTTCAAAACCGCAGGGATGGTGCAGGGCTCTTTCCCCCAAGGTCCTCTGGTGGCATCACGTGCCCAGAGACACCAGGCCGTGTTGAAATTAATCTGCCTTGGAGACCGTCCACACACAGGTCAGGAGCTGTGGACGGCTCTAAGCAACGAGACCGAGCGCTGGCTGGGTGACAAGAACCTTGTGCCAGGCAAGGTGGTGTGCGATAACGGGCGAAATCTGCTGGCCGCCCTTTAGATCGGTAGGCTGGAGCACATCCCTTGCCTGGCACATGTCATGAACCTTGTCGTCCAGAAATTTCTATAGAGCTACCCTGGTCTGGACAGCCTGCTGAAGAAGGCTCGAGGTCTGAGGTTCGCACATCGCCGTTCGCACCCTGCTTCGTCCCGCCTGCTGCGTTGCAGCGTCAGCTCGGCCTCCCCGTCAACCGTCTCATTGTTTTGACGTGGGCAACACGCTGGAAATTCCACCCACCACATGCCTCCCAGCGATTGTGGCAGCATCGCAATGCCATTACGCAGTACGAAGTTGACACATGGCCTACAGCAGCGTACGACCTCGGGATTGTTTGAACCACCGAGAAGTTGGAGTCAGGTGAAAGAGCTCTGCACCATCCGTCCAGTTTTGAAGAAGCCACAAAATGGGTCATGCGGACAATGCCCTTGTCATCATGAGCATTTTTGAGATCTTAGTTCTGGAACGATCGTTTGACACTCGAAACAACGGGCCCTCCAGCGACGAAGAGGAGACGACCCAGATGCGGACCGATGCTTTCTCTCCATCAAATCCACAAGGCCCGACAGTTTCACAATTTCATCGTCCTTCATAGGCATGGGTTTCGGGGTCCAGAGCTAGTGCAAGGTGGCGCATCAGCTCTCAGGGTGCATCATCTCAGGCAAGTCAGGCTGTGTTGAAGCTGTTCCGAGGCAGCGGAGGAGGAGGAGGAGGAGGAGGAGGTATTTCCTAGACCACCGATGTTTACGACGTCCCTGCCTTGGAAAGAGGTTGCCGCGAAATTTGAGGCGGAGAGAAGATGAGAAGATCAGTTTGCAAGTGCCCTCGCCCCAGAGGCTTGGAAATCAAGGCTCCATCTCTCACATGAGTGCTTGATGCACCCATTTCCTCCAACATGATCCTCAGCATTCAGCCATCAAAATGAACAACAGTTTACTGGTGGCCACCCTCCTGGATCCCGTACAAAACAAAAATCTGCACTTTCCTTTCCACCCACCCAAATAGAGAGTAAAATGCAGGAAAATGGAGACCTTGCTGATTGATCAACTGGAGACATCTGTTGCTTCTGCTTCACGTTCCCCAAATGCACGTGAACAACATCAGCGACGTAGGACAGCAAGTAGAGTGCCAAGTAGCGTAGCGGCAGCAGCAGGCAAGGTGCATAAAGCCTAAAGGGTGACCTCTGCAATCTTGTTTTACCACCTCAACAACGCATGCAATGCAGGAGCACACATCCAACACACAGAGATCTGCTTAAGATCATGGTGCACGACTATCTGCGTCTCAACTCCGATGTTTTTGCATGATCCTGACCCAATAGAACTTCTGGGTATCCAACATCGACGAAGGGCCCGAGCGGGCTCGTCACCATAGAGGTGTTGTCCTGCCCAGCAGCCAGCGTCATAACGGAGTGGACCTTCAGCACAGCTGGAGGAGTCATTACAGACAAACGCATCCGGCTTTCCACAGACAAAGTGGATCGTTTGAACTTTCATCAAGATGAATCAGCATGGATCTCTGATGATGTTTGTGGCCCCAATTGCCGAGTCACCGATTAGTTTGCCAGTCTACTTCACATTTCTTTTCAACAGAATGGTCCTCTTGAAAAATTTTTTTTAAAATGAATTTACTTACTGCAATTTTTTATTATTCTCTTTTTCCCAAGAGTTCATTTTGCTGGTTTTTGTGCTGTGAGGAGACTGTAAAAGAAGCAAGGTTTCATGACAACACCATATTCCATTTACACACTTTATATATAAGAAGTTTTCGCATTGTTCCAATGGTTTTGCGTTCATGTTGCCTGTGAGGATACAGCAATAATCATGTCCTTTGGAACAGAAATGTGACTTCTAAGTGGCATTTCTCCCACACAATTTTAATAGTGGCTGAGGAGATTCATATTTATAATTTTTTGGGTCATGATGCTGTGAGATACAGCTATAATTATGTCCTTTGGAACAGAAATTTGGCTTCTAATGGCCATTTTCCTCACAATTTTTATAGTGCTGAGAAGTCATATTTATAATATTTTGGGTCATGTTAGCTTGGAGAATACACAATAATCATGGTACCTTTGTAACAGAAATGGTTCTAAGTGGCATTTCTCCCTCACAATTTTACAGTGGCTGAGAAGTCATTTTTATAATTTTTTGGTCATGCTGCTTGAATGCAGCAATACTACAGTCCTATTAAATAAAAAAAATGTTGTTTCTAACAGACAAATGTTCTCACAATTGACCACAGTGGCCTCAAGGTCATGGCTTTGAATTTTTGGGGGCATTTTGCGTGACATGCAGCTATACTACATTCCACTTCTAAAAAAAATGTTTTTTACAAACAGACATATGATTCTTCACAATTGACCAAAGTGGCTCAAGGGTCATGCATTGAATTTTTTGGGGGCATTTTGCTGTGACATGCAGTCTCACACTACAGGTCCAAGTCTAAAATATGTTGTTTCTAACAACATTTGTTTCTTCAACAATTGTCAAGAGGTGCTCAAGGTTGATGGTGCTGTCAGAAAACAAGAATAGGTAGGACACTGATAATGGACACATATTGCAAAATGACTTGTTATTGCAAGATCTATAACATAACAATCAATCCTGTATTGAGACAGACCCATTTTAATACAATGAAAAAAAGAGAAACAAGAGACATGGTGGTATTCCATCCTATTTTAGAAATGTGTTATCTAGAATTAAAGTACTAAAAACTTGCATGTACAAAATACTGTTAAAAATTTTCTCTGAATTGTACAAGGGCGATACAGGAAAACTTAGACCAGAAATGTAGGTTGTATTCAGAGGACATGGAGTATGGAGTACGGACAGAGAACAAAGTACAGATACCATTTCCTCCAGCACGTTGAGTAAATGAAAAAAGAATGCCAGATAAAGGCACCTGGGTGTAACATAGGAGCGTTTAACCACCAGTAATTTCCAATTGACGCTTGCAATTGGTCCACACTCATACGGAGCGGGCAAGCGCTACCATGAATTGACTGTTGTAAGAGGAAGGCTGGAGTTCCACACTTCCCGCTTCCGCACTCTGCTTCAGCACACAGTTTTCGTTGCTTCGCTCATCTGGCATTTTAACTCTGCGTGTTAATAGATGACGGACGCTCAGCCCTGGCTTTCACCGCACCACTGTAACTCCGGCCCCATGGTCATGCGTGCCAAGGACAGTATAGTCTATGTCCCAGTTCAACTAAATGGTGGGTTGAAAGACTCCTTTTTTCCGGTCACTTTTTAAATGTGGTGTCATGCAGGTTTGGGGCTCATGCCTGTGGCCCGGAACAGGTATATCAATGTCCAGTGAAACTAAAAATAGTGGTTGAAAGAATCCTTTTTCCGGGCACCTTTTTAATGTGGGGGTCATGCAGGTTTTGGGCTCCATGCTGTGGCCCAGACAGGTATATCAATGTCCATGAAACTAAAATGGTAGTTGAAAGACTCCTTTTCCGCACTTATTTAATGTGGGGGTCATGCCAGGTTTGGGCTCATGCTGTGGCCCCAGGACAGGTAATCAATGTCCAGTTCAACTAAAATGTGGTTGAAAGACTCCTTTTTTCCGGCACTTTGTGTAAATGTGGGGTCCATCAGTTTGGGGGTCTTCCATGCGTCCCAGGACAGGTATAGTCAATGTCCAGTTCAACAAAATGGTGGTTGAAAGACACCTTTTCCGGCACTTTTTAATGTGGGGGTCATGCAGTTTTTGGGGGCTCATGCTGTTGGCCCAGGCCTGGTATGTCAATGTCAAGTGAAACTAAAATGGTGGTTAAAGACCCTTTCGGCACGTTTTAAATGTGGGGTCAATGCAGGTTTTGGGCTCATGCTGTGGCCCGGGACAGGTATAGTCTAGGTCCATTTAAAAAAAAAATTGGGGGTTTAAAAAAGATTTCCTTTTTCCCGGCCTTTTTAAATGTGGGGTCGCGGGTTTTGGGGGCTCAGGGCTGTGGCCCGGGAAAGGGTTTATATCAATGTCCAGTTTAAAAAAAAAGGGGGTTGAAAATTTCCTTTTTTTTGGGGCATTTTTTTAAATGGGGGGGTCATGAAAATTTTTTGGGGTCTTGCTGCGTTCCGGGCGGGGGATATTCAATCCCCCTTTTTCTTTTTAACTGGGGGGTTCTTTATATTTCCCCTTCGGGCATTTTTTTAAATTTGTGGGTGATGCGGGTTTTAAGGGTCGGGCCCCTGGGGACAAGACGGGGGGGGGTTTTTATTTAAATTTGGTCGGGTTTTTTTTTTTTCTTGCCCTTTTAAACCCAAAGGGGTTTTTGGCCAAAGGGTTGTACACTACCCAAATTTTGACTTTTGGGGGGATTTTAAAATTCAACTTCCCCAGCCTTTTGGGTGTAAAAAATGAAGGTGTTTTTTTGCTCTCCCATAGACTTTAAGGGGCCCATCGCGCAAAATCGATGCTCACTTTTCGAAAAACCCTTACCCGTTTAGGGGGGCCGACTACCCTACATCGATCGACCCTCGATAGCCAACCAAAATTTTTTAAATCACTATTAGCTTAAATTTTTAGATTTTTTTCAGCTTTTTTTCCCTTTTTCCCAAATTTTTTAAAACCTATTGCAAACCCCCCCCCCTCCACTCCCCCCCGTTTTTCTTACTAATTCCCAGCTTTTAAATCTTCACTATCTTGCACCCCTAAAGTGTAGTTTTCCCTCCCCCCCAGTCCCTAGTTTAAATATTCCTCCAATTTCCCGGGCCAAATTTTAAATCCCCCCAATACAGCTGCACCCTCCCCATTTAGGTGCAGCCTGGCCCTGCATAGAGTCTGTAGCCAAGACAGAAGTCAGCCCAGTTCTCCAAAAACCCAAATCCCTCTTTCCTACACCAATTTTTGAGCCACTTATTCACCTCTCTAATCTCCCTCTGTCTCTCTGGTGTGGCCCGTGGAACAGGTAATATTTCTGAAAATATTACTCTGGAGGTCCTTGCCTTGAGCTTTTTGCCTAAGTCCCTGAAATCATTTTTAAGGACACTCCACCTACCTCTAACTTTGTCATTGGTGCCAATGTGGACCATGACAGCTGGATTCTCACCAGCTCCACCCAGCAATCTGTCAACCTGATCCGCGATATGTCGAACCCGGGCCCCAGGTAAACAACATACTGTTCGACAATCCCGGTCTTTGTGACAGATTGCCCTATCTGTGCCCCTTATAATGGAGTCCCCAACTACTAGCACCTGTCTAGCCTGACCTGCACTCCTATTCCCCATCTTACTGGAGCAGACAGGGGTAGTGTCTTGCTGCAGCAATGCTATCTGTGAGCCAACATCCCCCTCATCCACCAATCTTGCAAATTTGTTGGGGTGTGCCAGTTCAGGACTAGCCTCCTTAACACTCTTCCCTCTACCCTTCTTTCTAACTGTTACCCAGCTAGCTGCCTCATGTTCCTGCATCTCCATGCTGCCACCCTCCCTAGCATCTACACCTGCGAGTGAGTGCTCAGTGGGCAGCCAGCTCGCTTCCAAGTTGGCAATGGATCTCAGTGTCGCCACTTGCTCATTTAGATCCAGGATACGGGCTTCTAAATGTGAAGTGTGCACACATCTTGCAGAGAAGTATGGACCCTCGAACTGTTGGTCAAGGATGGCATACACTTTAGACAAAACAGACACACTCGCACGCTCCGAATACTCGCTTAGGCTACTTAGCTTTTAACCCTTTGATCCAAAGCAGTTCAGCAGTGCAGCAGCACCTCTCCTTTGAGAAGGAGAGGTAAGAATTTTGTCCCATTCCTCCAGACAGAACTGGTATAACTGAGACATGTTTGTAGGTCACCTTGCTCGTACCTGCCTTCTCAGTTTTTCCCATAAATTTTCAATTGAATTGAGAGCAGGACTTTGTGATGGCCAATTCAAAACATTGACTTGGTTATCCTTAAGCCACTTTGTAACCAGTCTGGCAGTATGCTTCATGTCATTGTCCATTTGGAAGACCAATTTCCGCCCAAGCTTCAACTTCTTGACTGATGCCTTGAGATGTTGCTTCAGTATTGTCACATAACCTTCTTTCCTCATGATGCCATCTATTTTGTGAAATGCACCAGTCCCTCCTGCAACAAAACAACCCCACAACGTGATGCTACCATATTTGTGTTTCACAGTTGGGATGGTGTTCTTAGGCTTCCAAGCGTCTCCCTTTTTCCTCCAAATGTAAAGATGGTTATTATGGCCAAACAGTTTCATTTTAGTTTTGTCAGATCACAGGACTTGATAGGTCTTTGTTCCTGTTTGCATTTGCAAACATTAATCTGGCCTTTATGTGTTTCTTTTGGAGTAATGGATTCTTCCTGGCACAGTGGCTTTTGATACAGTACTCATTTCACTATGGATAATGACACAGTCTTACCAGCTTTCACCAGAATCTTCACAACGTCTTTTGCTTTTGTTCTTGGGTTGATATGCACATGTTGGACCAAAGCACGTTCATCTCTGATACACAGAACTGGTCTCCTTCCTGAGCAGTATGATGGCTGAACATTCCCATCTTGTTTGTACTTGCATATAATTGTTTGTACAGATGAATGAGGCACCTTCAGGAAATTGTACCCAAGGATGATCTAGACTTGTGCAAGTCCACAATTCTTTTCCTGATATCTTGGCTGATTTCTTTAGACTTTCCCATGATGTTACACACAGAAGCAGTGTGTTTCTGGTGTGCATTAAAAAATACATCCACAGCTGTGTCTCAAATTAACTCAGATGTTGCCAGAAGCTTCCAAAGACATGACATCATCATATGGGCTGTCTCAAATTGTTTAAGCATAGTAATCCTAGTGTATGTAAACTTTTGACTTTGCAGAAAGTAATACAAATGCCTTCAAAATTCTCTCTCATTATTCTGGCATTTGGCAAACATAATTAATTTTGGTTATCCTAATTGACCTAAAATCTGATTTCATGTCAGAAAAAAACATGCATACCTGTCTTTTTATATAGTTTATGTAAACTTCTGGTGTCAACTGTACATAATATGTGTAATTAATATAAAAGGTATTGATTAGTCACATTAATAGTAACATAAGTAATAAACCTTCCTATAGTAAATGAGAAGTAGCGTGTATCTATGCTTCCTACTCTGCTTATAGTCTTTATCCATTAGCTAGTGCTGTTATCATTTGGAGGCTTAACACTAAATATCACAATGGTAATTTACCAGTAACAATTCAAGTGCCACTAAGAAATGTCCATTTGCACTCTGACTATCTGTGATTTACATGACTGTAAAAGATTATCTCATTTTCTTATTTTAAAAAAAATAAAAATAGGATGATGTTGTCAGAATTAAATAAGAAACTCATACACACCTCTAACCTCACCTCGTGTCAGCGATATCACTGTCCGCCATCTCCTCAGGTCTTCTGCTTACTTTCTTATCGGAACATCACTGATTGGCTGCAGTGATCAAGTGCCGTTACGTGACATAACTGGCATAACGTTTAAGGAAATAGAACGTGATCGCTTGAGCAAATCAGTGGCTGTAGTGTAGTCAACCCAAGAGCAAAAAGTAAGCAGTAGACCCAGGAAGAGCATCGTGAGCGGCAGCGCTGGAACAGAGGTGAGATCAAAGGTGAGTGTGAGTTTTTTCCAGCAGTATCATCTTAATTTTATTTAAAAAATAAGAACTGGATAACCCCTTTAAGAAATATGGTAGCATTTAGTATTGTATTATGGAGCATACAATAATAAATCTTCCCCGGGTGCAGATAACTTTTTTCCATTTTTCCCCAGTCTGGCCCCATAATTTTCTCGTACTTGACAAACAAACATTCTCAAATATTTAGCTCACAAAGCATTTCTTAGATTCCATACAATTGTATCCAGTTCTCACTGTGAGCAGGACTGCGCATGTCTAGGGCTTGCTGCATGTTAAGGTCTGTTCACACGACATGTTGAGTCTGTGTAAGCATATGTCTTTAGATACATGTTTGGATCCGTCTGTCGGACCCTAAACGGACCCAAACACATATCTAACAATGAGCAATGTGATTTACATTGCTTGAGTGTTTCATTGGATCCGTTCCAAGAATGGACATGGCAGTTCTTGGTCCGAAAGACGCAGCAGGAGCCCTATAATAAACTATAACCATGTTCATTGTAAGCTAGTTAACCAGAAAAGCCCTTTAATGTCCAGTATAGTTGTTTAGCCATACCTATGCCATATATCTGCATACTTTGTAGTATTTACCCTTTTGGCTTATAAAAAAATTATATGTTCCAAACTTTGGCGAGATAAAGACATATTTTCAAAAGAAATGTATGTGAATAGTGTAAAAGTCTGAGAAACAGACACACAGATAGGATCAGTTAAAGAGGAAGAGCATATCCATATATATACATAATGCAGGCAGCCAGACTGTACAGGAATAATAATAACTTAGAAGGATATATTATCAGGACAATTGTAATGGCCATGAAATAAATTGTGCACTTCACAGAACTTTTCAGCTAATGTTTTTACTGATCAGGCTGCTGCAATTAACAGACTGAATAAATACTTCATGAGCGATGACATTTCTTGTTCATCAAAATTAAAAATATCCCCATTTTCCATAATTACAGGATAAAAAAAATTACAACTGGTCTAGAAGTATCAGCTGCAGCAACATTTAACCCAATTTTTAAAACATTTACATACCAAGTCACTACTTTATTAGGTTCATCCCACTAGTACTCAGCAGAATCGCTCAGGATATCCTGAGTTCTTTGTAACATGGATTCAGAAAGGTTCTGGAAGTGGTCATTCACCATTTAGGATACAGTATGCCTATTTGTTATGGTTTTACAGTACATTCAGATTTTGACGCGGATTTGGGATTTGAAAACCGTCAAAATCCAACTGTAAACCATCCCCTTAGCCTCAATAGAAAATCCAAGGTGTAGTCTAGGCAGCTCGGATTTTCTGAGGTAGGATTTAAAAACTGACAGTTTTGCAAATACTTGCAAAATGTTCAATAATTTTTCATATTTCCCTCATAAAATAGTGAATTATTATACTATTCATTTTCATGGGATGGATGAAATCCAAAATCCGTTCCCAAATACTGGGCAAAAAAGGCACAGAACTGATAAGGTGTAAAATACTGGTCGGATTCTAATTACAAATCCGTCTAGTATTTGTAGTTTGCCGTGTGAACGTGGCTTTAAGCACCAGGCCTGAAAAGACCTTAACCCCTTCCTGATGGCCTCTTTTTTTTTTTTTTTTTTTGTTACGCTCGTTTTAACCCTTCTCGCCTTCCCAGAGCCATAATGTTTTTATTTTTCCACCAACATAGACAAATGAGGGCTTTTATTTTATGGGGCAAAATGTACTTTCTAATGGTGTCATTCATCACACCATAGAATATGTTGAGAAACAGAAAAAAAATTCTAAGTGGAGCAAAATGTGAACAAAAAACATACACGCGCCATGTTTGCAGGAGTTTTGTTTTCACAGCGTTCAATCTTTGGTAAAAACGGTGTGTTATGGTATTCTACAGGTTCATAGGAATCCAGCAATACCAAACATGTAGGGTTTTCGTTATGTTTTGTTACCCTAAAAAAATTCCAAACCTTTTCTATTGTTGAAATTTGCGCCGCGGCGCCATTTTCTGCGGCCAATAACTTTTTTGTACTAACACCTACGGACTTGAGTGACAGGGCATTTTTTTGCAGCCTGAAGCGTACTTTTTATTGCTACCAGTTTGGGAATACCTGCAACCTTTTTTATTACATTTATTGCAACTTTTAAAGCTGTGAAATGACTGAAAAAACGCACTTTGGTGTTTGGAATTTTGTTTGTTCTTCGGTGTTCAGCGTGCAGGATAAGTGATGTTATAGTTTAATTGATTTAGACTTTTTTGGAGGCAGCGATACCAAATATGTGTAATTTTTAAAAAAAAAATTATTTGTAAAATGGAAAAAGGGGGGTGATTTGAACTTTTAATATTTTATTTTACACTTAAATACGTATTAATTTTTTAAAACGTTTTTTACTTTAACTTTTTTACTAGTTCCCCTAAGGTGTTTCATCACTACTGGCGGTTTTACTACTTCCTGCATGGGCAAGTCCCCAGGCACTGGGTATATCGATGACTCGTTGGGACAGGGGACTACAGTAGTCAAAGGTGGGGATTGGAGATAGCCTATGGCTCCTGCTGTGTGCCGAGGCTGCTCTAGGAACAAAGCTATTAGCTACAGCTCCATTCCTAGTGCAGCTGCGGGGCAGGGAGCCGTAAACCCCTTCTGAAGGCAGCGACGTCTTTCGCCGTCACTGCCAATAGAGTACACACATAGCCTGTGGTCAAAAGACAGTGGGCTGTCATTCAGGAGTTGACATGAATGCATTATATTTTGTTCACATCTGTGTCGGAGGGTCTGTCAAGAGCCTACATAGCAGATTCTTTCAAAAATTTAGTACAAAATAACGCAGCACACAGCAATGTTTTGTCTTGTAAATTACTAGACACTGTGGTGGTAACGCAGCGGATCAAAAACAGAAGTAAACAACTGGTAGGCCGAGCCATTCAGTGCAGCTACTAACCTTTATGGAAACAGTCCAGGAAAAACTGTTACTTTGTTATGCCTAGTGTACACCACGACTAGTATTCTGACTTGTTTGAATCATGTGTCATGCACCACATTCCCAGAAAGAAATAAGCTTGAGGATCTGCCAGATATGTGTCAAATGGGATACCTTTAGACTAGGTTGCGTACCTCTAGTGTAATCCAATGACACAGAGTAGGATGGATGCATGAACTCATGTGGTTTACCAGAAATTCAAATTCTACCAGTTATTTAGTGCCGCAGTATTCTTTTCATTTTCAATTACTTAGTTTTGATGAGCTTTGCCACTGTGGTCTCTTATTCCTGACACTTATCTAACATGAGTGGAACCCAGTGTGGCTTTTTCATTTCTGTAACCTATGCAAGATTCTAGTAAGTTGTGCATTAAAGGAAACCTGTCACACAGTTTATGCCCCCTTCTTGAGGGGAGCACAAGCTAGTGTCAGACCTGCTGTTTCCAGCGCTGTGCCCCTTATTCTGTAAGATGCTGTAGTTTTAGAGTATTTAGTGCTCAAATCTTATTTATGAGCAGGTGTTAGCCCCACCCACCAAAGGCTAGCCCCGCCCAACTGACAGTTATTCACATGTTTCTATCTATTCAAAGTAATAGATTTATCAGTTGAGGTGGGCGGGAGCATGAAAAAACTGACTCTTTGACTCTTTTCTAGCTGAAAACTGCCAGATTTGAGCACTAAGTACTCTAAAACTGCAGCATCTTACAGAATAAGGGACACAGCGCTGGAAACAGCATGTCTGACACTAGCTTGTGCTGCCCTCAGCAAGGGGGGCAGAATCTATGTGACAGGTTCCCTTTAAATGAGACTCTTCTTCCAATAGTTATTTCAGTCACCTTTCTATCAATTGTACATATATGACCATTCTCCTAAATCTATCACAAATCTTAACCCAGTAACCCTGATCTTTCTAATAAAAAACACCCTTTTAAACAGAGAACTAACCAGTACTGGATGTTTTTTTCTTTCTATAAGATTGTCTGTAAACTCTATTGTACAAAGACATTCCAGGGATCAGCAGTTTGTGAAATACGCACACCACCTGATCATACAAACAAATAGAGGCAGTATTTTGGTTACAAACTGACACACGACATGCTAAGGCATATATATTTATATATTAGAGCCAAAAGACATAAATCACTCATAGGTGCAGATCCCACCTCTAGGTTCCTCATCTATCAGGAAAAAATTACTTTTCTTTGATTCATGTGGGTCAGCACACCCATAGAATTGACTTGGAGATTTATTTACAATACTAAAATCAAATATTCCATCCTGTCATAGGGGCTGGCGCGACCATCCCTTTGCTGCCCCGGCGCCTATACACTTACACGCCCACGCTCCTGTGCTTCCTGCTCCTGCCTGTCCCAGCCACCGCGCGCATACCCGCTGCTTCGGGCGTGCGCGCGACGGCTGGTCTGGATTTAAAGGGCCAGCGCACCAGTCAGTTGTTAATTGCCGGCCGCTGTTCCTATATAAGGTACACGCCCCCTGCACTCTCTGCCAGTTTGTTGGTGTACGTTTAGTGAGTCTTGAGAGTGTTGGAGTTCCGTATTGATTACCCGTGTACCAGTCCGTTCCGCTACCTTTCCTGACCTTGCCTGTTTGCCGCCTGCCCTGACCGTCTACCCGTCTCTGACCACGAACCTCTGCCGCCCGTCCTGACCTCCTGCTTGTTCCCGACTTCGTCTCTGGATTACGATTCTGTACCATGCATTACCCCGGCCGCCATCGCAGGCAAGTCACGTCAGGGGTAGCTACCTGGTAGCCTCACGCCGCAGCAAGTCCATCCCACTTTGCGGCGGGCTCTGGTGAATACCGGGGGTTACTTAGACTCCGCTCCCTGGCGTGGCTTAACTATCATCGCTTGCGGTGGTCCAGCGAATCCATCAACCCGTTACAGTACAAACTGGCCATGGATTCCGCCAGGGTACCTTTGCCCGATCTCCGGGACGTCACGACGGCCGTCGCCCAGCAGAGCCAGCGTATTAACCAGCTCGCGGCCATGATGCAGAACCTTGCGGCCCGTCTACCTCCGCTTATGCCTGCTGCCACAACGCCAGCACAAGTTGCTCCTGCAGCCATGGCTCTACCTGCTCCTGCACCAGGACCATCTCTTCATCTGCAGCTCCACTCACGCTATGATGGAGACCCCAAGAAGTGCCGTGGCTTCATCAGTCAATGCTCCATCCACATAGAGATGTTGGGGCATCAATTCCCTACCGAGCGGGCTAAGGTGGCCTTTATAATTAGCCTCTTATCTGGGGAGGCCTTGGCCTGGGCCACTCCGCTATGGAACCGAGGAGATCCGTTGACGGCAAATCTGCAAGCCTTCCTCCAGGGGTTCCGCACGGTTGTCGAGGAACCTGGCCACACCTCTTCCGCTGCCGCAGCTCTGCTCCATCTCCGTCAGGGCGACTCTACTGTGGGTCAGTACTTCGTGCAGTTCCGCACCCTAGCCTATGAGCTGGACTGGAATAATGAGGCTTTGGTGGCGACCTTCTGGCAAGGCCTGTCTAGGCGCATTAAGGACGAGCTTGCGGGTCGGACCTGCCATCCGCTCTCTGGACGAACTAATTCAGTTAGCCACCCAAATTAATATTTGGTTTGCCGAGAGACAACAAGAGCTCCGCCTCCAATGGGAGGTCGCCCGACCACGGCGTCTACCTCGTCTGGCTCATGTTTTCCAACGACCTCCACTTCCTCCACCTATGGTTTCTGAGGACGAACCCATGCAGGTCGAGAGAGCCCTCCTGACCCAGGAAGAACGTTCGCAGCGTCGTCAGAGGCAGCTGTGCTTCTACTGTGGCGGTTCTGGCCACTTTATTGGGGACTCTCCGATGCGCCCGGGAAACTCTTGCACCTAGGGCTCGCAGGAGAGGCATCCCTAGGTGTCAGTGCGGCCTCTCCCCGTCTGACCATTCCCGTACTATCTGGATTTTCGCCAGACAGCACCTTTCAAGCCACCGCCTTCCTTGATTCGGGGTCCGCTGGAAATTTTCTAAGCCACGCACTGGTGTCCAAATTTCGTCTCCCAGTGGCCCCTCTGTAGAAACCTATGTTCGTCTCCTCCATCTGTGGCGAATGCCTGAAGGATGCTATTCGGTTCGGCACTGCGCCCCTCACCTTGCAGATTGGCGCCCTACACAAGGAGACTCTGAAACTTCTTGTTCTGCCTCGCTCCTCTTCTGAAATTCTCTTGGGCCTCCCTTGGTTGCAACACCATGCCCCGACCTTAGACTGGAACACGGGCGAGATTATCCGGTGGGGTCCCACGTGCCACTCACGATGCCTTCCTGTACTCCGTCCAGCTCTACAGCCCGCCTCTGTAAAGTCTACGAAGCCTCTGCCGGCTCTGTCCACTCCTTACCAGGATCTAGCCGACGTCTTTTCCGAAAGATAGGCCGAAACTCTTCCCCCGCACCAACTGTCCTATTGACCTGCAACCCGGTAGTACTCCTCCCCGAGGCAGAGTCTATCCTCTTTCTGTCCCGGAGACTAAGGCCATGTCGGAATATATCCAGGAGAATCTCCGTAAAGGCTTCATATGCAAGTCTTCCTCGCTGCGGGGGGGCGGTTTCTTCTTTGTTGAAAAGAAAGATGGTACTCTCTGGCCCTGTATCGATTATCGGGGACTCAACAAAATCACTATAAAAAATCGATACCCCCTGCCTCTGATCTCGGAGCTTTTTGATCGCCTGCGTGGCGCAAAATTTTTTTCCAAGTTGGATTTACGTGGAGCATACAACTTGATTCGTATCCGTGAAGGCGACGAATGGAAAACGGCCTTTAATACCCGAGATGGCCATTTTGAATATCTCGTCATGCCATTTGGCCTCTGCAACGCTCCGGCGGTGTTCCAGAATTTCGTCAATGAGATCTTCCGCGATCTTCTCTACATCTGTGTTATCGTCTACCTAGATGACATCTTAATCTTCTCTCCTGATCTGGAAACTCACCCACCACGTCCGCCAGGTGCTCAAACGTCTCCGTGACCACCAGTTATATGCCAAACTGGAGAAATGCTTGTTTGAACGCACCTCGTTGCCCTTCCTGGGGTACATCGTCTCGGATCAGGGTCTCCAGATGGATCCCTCTAAGCTTTCAGCGGTCTTACAGTGGCCTCGACCAGTGGGCCTTCGGTCCATCCAACGCTTTCTGGAGTTTGCAAACTATTACAGACAGTTTGTCCCGCATTTCTCCTCGCTCGTGGCCTTGCTGGTGGCCCTTACGAAGAAAAATGCCAACCCTAAATCCTGGCCGCCCGAAGCCCAAGAAGCCTTTGATCGCCTTAAATCTGCATTCGCTTCTGCTCCTGTTCTGTCTCGCCCGGACCCGCAGTGTCCGTTTGTCCTAGAAGTGGATGCCTCCTCAGTAGGTGCAGGCGCTGTCCTCCTACAAAACCCCTCCTCGGGGAACTGCACTTGGGGCTTCTTTTTCCCAAAAACCCTTCCCCCCAACCGAATAAAAATTACACAATCGGTGATCCGAACTATGGCCTTAAATTGGGCCCTAAAAAATGGCGGCATTCGGGAGAAGCTTGCCACCCCCATCGATATCTTCCCCATATAAAAACTTCTTTTCCCATCTGCTGAACACAAACCCCGCAACCGGTGGTCACTTTTTTTTCCCCATTTGATTTAAAATTCACTTTGCCACCGGGGAAGAAAGTCGGCGGATGCCCCCCCTTAGTTTCCTCGGACACAGGGGGCGGGGAGCCCCCCTCTGCACACAAACCCCCCCAAAACAACCCTCAAGGCGGCCCCCGGGCCTTTCAACATCTACCCCGGGGAAGACCTAGTCCCCTGCCATGCGGCCCTCAGATCTAAAGGGGGGAAATTTCCTCCCGAACACGGTCATCCTGGCCATAAGCCCCTGAACTAATCGCCTTTTTTTTGGGCCCCCCTCGCTCAAGATGTTAGAACTTTTCCGGGCCTGTACCCCTTTCCCTAAAAAACCCCCTCGCTCAGACCTGCGGTCGCTTCAGCCCTCCCGGGCCCGGGAAAGCCCTTGGTCCCAGTACCAGGTTTTGTTACAGCCTCCCGGCCCCTCTGGAAACACGGTCATTTGGGGGGTGACAGATTTTTCTCGAAATTGGCTCACTTTGTTCCTTTCCGTTGCCCTCCCCCCCCAGGGAACGCACTTTTTTTCCCACTTTTTCATTACACCCTCCCATTGCATATCTCTAATAGGGGACCATTTGTTAGATTTCTGGGGGGCTCTATGGGGCATTGGGGTTCAGCTAAAAATTCTGTCTGCATACCACCCTCAAACTAACGGGCAGGTAAGGGGGTTAACCAATTTTTAGGTACCTCCCTCGTTTTCGACCCGCCCGTCAGGATAACGGTTTTGACCTCCTCCCGGGGGGGGGAATTCTCATAAAATTTCCTTAGACTCAAAATCCCCTGGGCCTCTCCTTTTTAAAATTGGGTTTTTGGGTACACCCCAGTCCGCCTCTCCCTCTGCTACCTCTGTCACGTTCCTGCTGTGGATCCCAAAGTGCAGGACATCAAAGACCTGGCAATCACAGACAGCCCTTCTACGGGCCTCCGCTCGCCCCAAGGTCCAGGCTGACAGCCCGAAACCCTCTCCCCCTATTTAAGCCGGTTAGATTTTGGGTTGTTCCAAATTATTATTTAAAGGGTGCCCATTTAAATTGGGCCCAAAGTTTTTGGGCCCTTTTGTTGTACTTCGGAAAATGAACCCCAGTGCCTACAAAATCCACTTGCCTCCTACCTGCGTATCCCCAAACCCTTCCATGTTTCTCCCTAAAACCCTGGGGTGCTAAAACCACTTCTCCGGGGGATCTGTCCCCCCTTCCCTTGGCAACGCGATAACATCTTTAGGTAAGGAGGTGTGGGGGAAAAAAAACATGAGGGCGAAGCGTTTTTTTTTGATTGATTGAAGGGTCTGGGCCTTTGGGAGCTTTCATGGGACCGAGGCCAACCGTCATCTGACCCCCCCTCAAATTCAGAAAAAAGGGGGAAACCCCAAAGGGGGGGGTACTGTAGGGGGGCGGGCGCGGGTGCCCCGCGCCTGTACATTACCGTCCACGCTCCTTTTGCTTTTTTGCTCCTGCTTCCCACGCCGAAACGCTACCCGGGGTCGGTTTTTAAAGGGCCACGCCCCGTAATTTGTAAATTGCCGGCCCGCGTTCCTATATAAGGTAACCCTCCTCCTCTCTCCAGTTTTTGGGTGTGCGTTTAGTGAGTCTTGGAGTTTGGGATTTTCCTATTTTTTTACCCGGTGTCCCAGCCCGTTCCGTACGTTTCCTGCCCCTTGCCTGTTTGCCGCCTGCCTTGCCCGTCCCCCCTTCTGCCCCACCCCCCCTTGTTCCCAATTCGCCCCCCCCCCCCCTTGGATTACGATTCTTACCATCATTACCAGGCGCCACCCCGCAACCCAAGTCACTCAGGCTACGCCCTGGTAGCCTCCGCCGCAGAAAGTCCACCCCCTTTTGCGGGGGCTCTGGTAATACGGGGTATTAACCCGCCCTGGCTTAACTACCCCGCTTCATTTGGGTCCACAAACCCAACCAAACCAAAAAAAAAATTTTCCCTTTTTCATTTGAACATTTCTTTTTCAGAGAATTTTTTGTGCTGTAAATAAAGAACCAAAATTTAAACCTTTTAATTTTATTAAACCCCCCCCAAAAATTGTGGAAAATTTGGGTACATTGTTGACCATGGAAAAAAACCTTAAAGTTATCCCGGCTTTTGAAAGACGTTTTTTGATTTAAAATTCAACAATAAAAAGTAGGAAATAACTAAAAAAACAAAAATTTTTACTTTTTTTTTGTCATACTGAAAGTGTTAATGTATAACAGCACATTCCACATATTTTCACATATTTCACTGGCTCATTACAAAAATAATGAGGAGAACATTATATAAATTTAAACCAAAAATGAAGCAAATGACTAAAAGGTTTAAACAAGTCCTTGCATATAATTGTCAGAAAGAGCTGATGGAAGCTGGAAATCCTCCTATTTGGAAAAGGGGGCTTTTTGTGATAGGTAACAATGTACAGAAAAAAAAGGCACCTCCCTTGCCCAAAGTAGCCGCTCATCCTGGCTCCTGTAAAGAGCAGTACAGAACATGTAGTACTGTAAAGAGGCGCTACTAGACTTCCAACAGTGTATGCACTTCACAAATAAGGATGTTTTACACATAAATGTTTAAAGTAAAGGGTCACTACTAGTAGGTGATGCCTACTGACACATTGATGCACTTGTCACTTAAAGGGGTTTTCTCACTACAAAGTTTAGCTTTCAACAAAAAGGGACTGTTGAATGAAGACATTTTCTAAATACATTGGTCAATAGATTTTACTTTAGTCATGAGATAAGAGGCATTTATCTGCTCTCTGTGGTAACCTGCATATCTTTTATCTGATTAGCTGACAGAGCAGAGAGCAGAGAGTGACATCACCCCATGGATTCACTGATTGATGGGACTGAGCTCTGAGTGAACTAATTAGATTTAACAAGGTTAGCTTCAGTAAACAAAAGGTACCTGTGCTGTGAGGACTGGCTTTACCTGTAACTATGTTAGAGATATCAATCTCCTGTACTGTCAGAGTAATGGCTTGAGGTTAATATATGCTAATATATGCTAATCACTGCTGTAGAAATACCCACAGCCTGAGGAGACAGAGTGAGTGCAAAACTGCCTGTGAGTCAGTGAAGCAGCATGTTGAGAAAACCCCTTTAGACAAATTCTCCAGAGTGGAATTGCCAGACAAGCAATTCCTCAAACAGGCAAAAGAAAAAGGCTGAACAATTGAAACCCACTCAAAACTGTTGTATGCAATCAGACACCATCTGGTAGACAGAGTCTAAGACTTTCTCTAAGTTTTTATCAGAGTTGGTTGCTAGAGTTCTAGGTTGCCTCAACAGAGAGGTATAGGAAAACAAAAGGGGTTGTCTCACTACAGGGATTACTTCTTATGTTAATGATCTTGCAAAAACAAGTCACTTTGCGATGCGTGTCCATTAGCAGTGCCCTACCTATTCTGAGATATCTCCTCTTGTATGGGCTGCATCAGCTCCTCAAGTCGCCATAGCTACATACCTGTACAATCTCTCCTGATAGGCTGCCAGCACTGGTTGCTATAGCTACAGACCTGTTTGATCTCTCCTGATAGGCTGCCAGCACTGGATGCTATAGCTACAGATCTGTTTGATCTCTCCTGATAGGCTGCAGCACTGGATGCTATAGCTACAGACCTGGCTTCTACTGCAGCCTAGTAGAAGTCAGTAAACACACGCCCCTGAATTCAAAATGAAACCAAGAAAACAGGACTGAGGTAAGATCAATCAATGTAGTGAGACAACCCCTCCAAGTGGGGAAAACGACAGACACAATGAACTAGGGATATAGGACAACACACAGTACATACAAACGCGGTCAGGCTACCCAAGGTCAAATAGCAGTAACGAAATTGAGAAGCAGAAGAATAATCGAGTAACAGACTAGAGTCAAAAAACAGAAAATACTTCACAAACTGCAGGCAGCAAAAGGGAAAAGAGCAAGGAAACAGGAAGAATCTCAGGCTTGGAGTAAACAGTAAGTCTGGTTAAAATGCCCCACCTCAACCATTTATTGTACACAAGTGCAGAACTCAGATTGGTTTTGCTCCAACCTTAGGCTGAGGCTAGGCAACATGCATAAAACAGTCTAAAAGAGACAGAACACTCCTAACAGTTGGGCTGAACTCATAACTCCCATTGAATTAAATGGAAAGAGATACACTAGTATAACAACCTCACTGTTCAATGGGGCATCCACACAAAGAGGATGGTTTGTAGAAAACTTATTTGCAAGATAGGACATATTCTACGGATTAGCCAAGTGGATAAGCATAAATATCCCAGATAAGAATTCCCATTTTAAGCTATTTAAAGCTAAAGTTAAAACAGTGGTGTGGAGTGGAGAGATGTTTCTGCAATAGCATAGTAGTGCTGCAGGCTACTATATATACAAATATATTTTTTTCAATGGGTTGTTTTTTTCTTGCCCAGTTTGATTTCTTTCTTTTCTTATATTCCAAACTTTTCTTTATATAATGTTTATATAATGTTATATAATGTTCTTTTACAAAAAACGCACTTTTCTGTTGGATAGCAGGCTTTCCTTGTTGTCTATATATTAAAAAAACAAGTTTTGTATATAAAAAACTTCAGATAAAAAAGATACTAACAGTTTTTACTGTTGGTGAGTTCATTTTAATAATTGTCTCTAACTGTAACTGCTATTACACCAGTCTAATTGTCATGTTACAAGGGCTTTATTTCAGGAAAACAGGCAATACATGGTATACAAGACAGTCCATGAAATGTATATGGAAGAGGGGAAGTGGATCCTTGGGATCACAGAGTGCAGATACCAGTCCAGCCGTAGTCAGGGATGTGAGGGACAAGAACAAGACGCTGGGTAACAGTCACAGGAACAATGGATTTGGTGAGAGGCTTTTGGATTGCAGGCTTGGAACGCAACTTGGATCGGGGAACTGGGGACTTGGACCAGGGGAAAAAAATGGGGGGAACGCGACTTGAACAGGGGAACAATGGAGGAACTGCAGATTTAGACCAGGAGGAATAACTGAGGAACTGCAGACGTGACCGTAGGAACAGCAGAGTTGAACAGCGACACTGTACAAGATGCAGACCCTGGGAAAAAATGGACACTGGAACAATGGAAGGCACAGCAGACTAAATAGCAGACACTGCTGGTATCCAGTCCTGGTGCCTGTATCCCATCCAAAGATAAGAAACATGATAATTAAATCCAAGGGCAAGGCAGAGATGAAACCAGACGGGCCAAGGTCAAGAACCAGGAAGGCAACAACAGTTAAAGGTCACAGGAGTGCAGAATTTTCGGAACACAGAACATGAAGCCACAGGACCAAAGAGGACTTGATACTAGTGCAACAAACCCTAGCACTACAACACCAATGCTCAGGTCCAGACTGGAGCTAGAGGCAGGGCTATAGAGCTGGACCTGAAAACTGAACAACTACACTTGGGGGGCCCCGAGAAGGTGTTAACTGTTCTTGCTAGATGGTAAAAAGCGTAGAGCAGGGCGGATTCCAAAAATTTGAGGATACAATGGAAAGTTGCTGACAAAGGAGAGACCTGGAAACTTGCAGATCGTGACACTAATGTGATGTTTGACTGTAAGTGAAGTTAGAGCAGAAGTGACTTCAGAGTGACAGAGGCGCAAAAAAAACTTTCTTCCTAACTTCAACTTACAGTTAGTGCTAGGGACAGAGTAAAAAAAAAAATCAGGTTCGGATGAATTACAGCTCCTCAGCCAGAGACTCGCAGGTAGCAAGGAAAATCAATACAGAAATTTAAACTGTGTTAAGAAAAGTGTTCTAACATTCTAAGCCCAAATGCACTACTCAAAAAATCAAAGAAGACCCCAGGCTATCATATTAAAAACTACAAAAAACTTAATCCAGAGGTATTTTTTCAGTTCATTTTAAAAAAATTCAAGTTTTGACGTACAATTAAAATATGACTAAAGACGCTTGTTTGGAAGGGTTGCCAGTAGAAAGAATCTATCCTCTAGGAAGAACATGGCGGCACAGGTTATGTTTGCAAATTGCATCTGAACAAATCACAAGACTTTTGAAACAATGACCTTTGACTAGACAAGACAAAAGTGGGATGTTTAAAACCGTAATACAAGCACGTTTTGGGCAAAACAAAAAAATGAAAATCAAAAAACCTCATTTTGTTCAAAAACCAAAATGGTAGAGGATTGGCTGTTTTACAGTTCAAAAAACCTGGGTAACACGGCAGTCATACCAACATATTCTAAAGTCAAATGTGAGGTTATTTAGCCAACAGCTAAAACTTGGTCAATCCTCCAACAGATCAATACACACAAGCATGAAAGAATTACAAAAAGAATGGCTGAAAAAGAAAAGAATCAGAGTGTGGCAATGGCCCAGTCAAAGACCAGACCGCAACCCAAATTAAATTTGAAAAGCTGTGCATAAATGAATGCTCACAAACCTCAAAGAACTGTAGATATATTGTGAAAAAGAGTGGGCCAGAAATCTTCCAGAATGATAAAGTTATAGAATAAAAGGTAATTCTACAAGCTATTGCTTAATAAGGTGTACTTAGTTTTTAACACATGGGTTTTTAATTTTGTCTCCATTTCTGCTATATAAAGCTGGGGTAATTTGTCATGTGTTGTTGTTCATTCAAAGTTGTATTTACCTAATTTCGAGACTTTCTAAACCTTCTAAACCTTTTTATTCTGTCCTGATATGTAAAACAATAGAATTCAAAAACATTGTACTATCTTTTCCTCATAATTGTACCTCCTATTGTACAAGCATGACAGAATGAGAACTTAGCTATACAATAAAGCTGTCATCTGTAATTAAATATAGATAACTTTACTAATATGTCCCAGTCTATACAAAAAAAGCTGAACAGCGAATTAAAAAACAGGAAATGTCGTTCTAATGTGTCCAATTAATTAATACAATTCAAGTATTGCTTTTAAAAGGATTAACATGAGCTAACATAGCATTTCATAATACAGGCAGTCCCCAACTTACACCGTTCCGACTTACAAGGTGAAATCTTCTTAACAGGGGCATAGACAGCAAAATAAATGTAAAAACCTTTCCCTGCACCATGCTAAACTAAAAAAAACCTTCGTGCTGGGTTACATTTAATAATATACCTTTTTTCGATTAAAACAAACTAATTTAAAGAACAAACCTACAGTCCCTGCCCCGTTCGTAACCCGGGGCCCCCTATTTTTCTTTACTTTCTTTATTTTACCCCCCGTTTTTCACACGGCTTATTCCCGACGGTTTTTGTGAGCCATATTGCGTCACAGATCCGGGTGAATAAGGGGGGGACGGGGGGGGGGCCGGAGGGGCGGCGGGGTCGCCGCCCCCTGGCCCAAGACAATGCATTATCTACGGCGCGTACGCGCCGTAAATTGTGCATGTCACTTTCCCCCCCGAGGGGGATTGCCGAGGGGGAGGACGACGGAATCCACTGTTCTCTATGAGACAGGGGTTTTCCCGTAATGACCCGAGGTTGGCGCCGTATGCGCGCATACCGGACCAGTAGGGCCCCAATCCTGGAATATAACCCCTTTGGAACAAAAGGCCTTGGGGGCCCCATTCACAGGAAATCCCGACTGGTATTTGCCTTTTTTGGGGGCGTGCAGGGGCCGCGGGGGGAACGGCTTTTCCCGTATTTGTGGAGAAAAGCCCCCCCCTTTGAAATAGTTTGTTCTTATTCCCCCGAAAACCGGGGGGGAGAATGATCATTTCTATGTTTTTCGGATGCGCACGGTTTTTTCCAAAAGGGTTGTGAAAAGTTTGTGAGCAGGTTTGCAGACGACTTTCAAAACCGAAAAACGTCTGCAAAGCCGGCTAAAAAACAGTGCAGGGGGACAAGCCCTTACAATTCGCATTACCCTAAGTGACTGAAGTGATTGATTCACATTAGGGTTGTGTTGTGGTAAAATAAAAGTGTTGGCATTGAAAAATAGACATTTTCAAATTGTTTACTATTTGATTAGTAATATTGCACCTAGTTAAGCTATTAATGGTTTGCTATGATCACAGACAGCTGAAATATTAAACTCTGGCAAGGGGATCTCTCTGGCTGTTACATAAGGTATCTTGTTATATGACATCGCTAAGAGGAAAACACAACAGGGATTGAAAAAAGCAAATATTTCTTGAAATAAACTAAGTTGCAATTCACCAGTTATATAAAATTCTTCTTAGCAATCCTCTTGTGTCACTTTGATTTAAAAATTTTTTTGGGGCAAAGAAAGGGAAAAAAAGTTTTGATGATTGCTCATAGTATCAATGAAGGGCAACTGCCTTCATCTGGTAAAAGTCAAGTGCTTCAGAGGATTAGTGAAAACCTGAAACTACTGCTGTGTTCTTTCTTCGAGACTACATGATTACAAAAATACTATTCCATTAGAGCGCAGCTCACATGCTAGTTTATCGTTGTATGAACAACCTGCTATACATATATACATTGTGTCACTTGGTTTACTTGTAAAGTCATCAGCACAGTTATAGCTTATGAGAAAAGTTTTCAGTTTGGATTTATAATGGAGTCTGCTGTCAGACTCACTCTGTGGTGGCTGGTAATTAATATCAGTGCTTTTGAAATCATGGGTAAAGCTATCATCCAACTGTGAAGTTGTACCACACATGTTATCACTTTTGAAACTGAGGCCAGTAGGCTTTTTACACCTAGTAAGTAGGCTGTTTACTGAACCGGATACCCTCAGTGAAAAAAAAAATGAAAATTTTAATTTCTTTGTAGCAAAAAACATAATATATTTATATATACGTTATACAGAAGTGAGTACGCAACTCAATTTTTGTAAATATTGTATTGTATCTTTTATGGGGAAACACTGAAGATATGAAAATTTTATAAAATGTAAATTTTCATTTTACGCTAGTATTACAGTTAGATTTTGGGGTGCCCTCAAAAAAAACACACAGCCATCAATGTCTAAACCACGGGAACAAAATGGTAAACCCTAATCAAATGGACAAAATTGTGCCCCAAAAGGGCAAAATTTTTTTGTGGCCATTATTTCCCCGCAGGTTTTTTAAACTCTCTTGGGGATGAAGTTCCCAGAGCTTCACAGGTTGCGCCATGGAATCCCCTTTCCCCTCCTCCCCAGCATACGGAGCTGGTGGTGTTAGAGGGTTTAATCCTCGAATTTTTTTGTTTGAAGGCTTTCTTGTGAAATTTTTTTAGAGATGCTTGCTTTTGAGATGAAGCCATGAAACCCAAATTTTAGAAGTGTTGGCATTGGGTCGGAGCAGGAGGCTGACCCCCCCACCCCTGCGAAAAGCGGCAGCACTCATACATCTATTTTGAAAAAAAACAATCCTTGAATATGAAACTAAGAGTGCATCAACTTTTGGTCACCTGGCGAGGCAGAACATGTCTTGATAAACCACTGCATGGCCTTGACCACCATGCTGCAGCTTAGTTTCAGAGTACTGGAAATCTTCTTATAGCCTGGGCAATCTTTATGTAGAGCAAAAACTATTTTTTTCAGATCCTCAGAAAGTTCTTTGCCATAAGGGGCAATGTTGACCTTCAGTGACCCGTTAAGGAGTATGGAGCTATAACAACCTGTCCCCCTTTTACACACCCAGCCTTGTGGTCCTTATATTGGTTACGCCCCCATTCCTTGCCGATCTATTGTGCCCCTACCTCTGGAAATTTAGAGGCGTCCCGTTTTCTCTACGTGTTTGACTTTTGCTACGTCTCTTAACCACGAAAACCCTTTTCCACCTGCCAACCACGCCTGTCCCCCGACTACGACTTGCCTTTAGTTTTGTACCAGCCCCCCTTGGCTGCCACCGCAAGCAAGTCACTTTGCGCGGGCTCTGTGAAAACCGGGTTTCTTAGACTTGTCCCCGGCGTGGGGTTATACCTCGCTTGCGGTTGTCCCGAGATCAACTCCCCCTGTCCGTAAAAATTAGATTGGCATGGATCCTGCCCCAAAGGGGCCCCTGCCCAGTTCAGGACCTCACGTATTGTCGCCCGCAGTCGCAAAGATTGCGCAAAAGGCACAGGTGGTCAGTATCCCAAATGGGGTGACAGCTCCTCACATCTCCGCAGCATCCCCCACCCCCCCTGTGGGTTTCCTCCTACGCCTCCTGTTCCGTTGGTTATGGGGGGCCCCCCAAACTCGGCTTTACTACCATATAAGTTTGACGGGACCCCAAAAGCTTTGCAGGGGCTTCATCACTCAATGCTCCATACTAAAGGAGGCCGTTCAGTTCCCACAAAAAAGGCTAAAGTGGTTTTGGGTCACCTCTTTCCAAAAAAGGCCCTAGTTTGGGGCGCACCCCTGGGGGAAAGAAACGATCCTGTGCCGAGACCACAGGCCTTTCCCCCAAGAATTTGTAGTTCTTCGGGAACCAGCGCGAGCGTCTTCTCTGAGACAGGTCCTGAACCTTCGTCATGTGACTCCCCCGGGGGAAAGACTATGCCGTTCAATTTCATACCCTGGCCTCAGAGTTTCGGGAACGCGAGCTATTTGCGCCACCTTTAAGAAGGGTTTATCCACGGGTAAAGGAGCATTACCCCATAGAGACCTTCATCCTCTCTGACGAACCTCATCCACCTGGCCACCCCATTGTGTACTTTTTTCATCGACAGACAGGGGACCGCCAGGAAGAGACATAGTACTTCCCCCCGTCTGCCTTGACGCCCCGGTGTTCCAAGGGCCCCGCTGCCGTTTCCGCAACCGTCCATTGGGAACCTATGCGGGTGGACCGGCCCATTATCGAGCAAGAGCTATCCTGTCCCAGGGGAGAATCATGTTGTACTGTCCCGTCCGGTTCATTCTCCCAAGTTGCCCGTAGTCCCCCAGGGGCCGGGAAAGTGCACCTAGGCCCCGTGGGAGGGTTTCCCTTAGGTCAATTTTTTTCCTCCCCCGTTTACAATGCCAAAACAAGTCCGAGGGAGCGGCCTTGTGTCGGCCCTGCCTTCCTGGATTCTGAGTCTGCCGGATTTTATCCGGCCTCCCTGGTTCTCGTATGCTGCCACTGGTCCAGCGGAAAAAAAACCCCTGGTGTTTTTCTTTTTAGTGGGAACTTTGAGTACTCCATTCTTTCATACCGGCCGGGGTCCCCCCAGGTGGGGGCCCCGCACAAGGGAAAAATTCCTTCCACGGTCCAAGGTCTCGTTTTCCGTCCTCTTTGGGCTCCCCGGCTGCAACGTCATGCCCCTACACTTGATGGAAAGACCGGGGGGGTCTTGCGTTGGGGTCCGGGTTGCCAAGTCACTGTCTGGTCGGAAACCCGCCCGTGGGGCCATCCCCTGCAGTCATCTCCCAAACCTTTCAGGCCCGCCAGCGAAATACCCGGACTTTGTTACGTGTTTTCGGAAAAGGAGGCTGAACACGCCGCCATCGGCCCCATGAGTCCGATTTTCCTTCTCCCCGGGACCGGTCCTGGGGAGGGTCAAACCTTTTCCAAAACCCGAGACTCGGGCCCTGTCTGCCTACATAAAAAGAATTTGAAAGGGCTTTATTTGCAAGTCCTCCCCCCCACGGCGGGCCGGTTTTTTTTCTTTCTGGAGAAAATTTCATCTGCAACGTTTCCGCGGCCTAAATAAAGGTTACGTGAAAAAATCGTTATTTCCCTTTTCCTCTCATTTCAACTTTTCGACCGGCCAGGGGGGGGGGCCAAGGTCTTTTCGAAACTGGACCCGGAGGAACCCTTTAAACCCCGTCAGAATCGGAGGGGATGGTGGAAGACAGCCCTTTAACAGCGTGCGGGGGCCCTTTTAATTTTTTGTAATCCTTTTGACTATGCAACGCCCCAGCCCTTTTTTCAGGAACTGTTAAAGCATTTTTTAGAGACCTCCTTTAGTTTGTGTCTCGTCTACTTGGACGACTCCTGATTTTCCCCCCTGATCTTCCCACCCTCGGTGGGGGTAAAGCCCGGTATGGGGTCGTCTCCGCAGCAACCGGCTATACGCCCAAATTTTAAGAAATGCCTTTTTATCGGACGACCCCCATTCCTTTGGGATTTTCGTTTCGGATAAGGGGCTTCAGATGGATCCGTAAAGTTATGGCCCCCTTTTTGCAGTGGCCAGACCCGTCGGGCTTTGGGCCTACAGCGCTTCTTGGGGGTTTCGCTAATTACATTTTCAATTTTTTTCCCCATTTCTTACATTGTTGGGGAAAGTTGTGGCCCTCACTAAGAAGAACCCAACCCAAACTTGGTCACAAGCGGCCCGAAAAGGGATTTTCGGACTCAAGTAACTTTTGCCCCCTGCACCCCCCTGTCCGCCCAGACCCAGCAAAACCCTTCGCCTTGGAGGAGGATGCCCCTTTTCCCGGGGGGCAGGGGGCGTTCTCAACATAGGGGGGCAAGGGCAGGGATCTCACGCGCGGTTCTTCTCCAAGACCCTTCTCACCGGCGGAGAAGTTAGCCATGGGGACCGATTTTAGCCATCAAAAATGGCCTTTGGAGGAAGGGGGGCCTTAGTGGAGGGGGGCCCGCCCTCCAATTTATGTCTACACTAATACAAGAATTCCCGTATCTCCCCTGGCCCAAAAATTTTTGGGTTTTAAATCCACGCCCGGCCAAAGGTGGTCCCCTTAATTTCTTTTTTCTTTATTTCCGATTTTTACTTTTTTTTTTTCCCTCAAAAAAAAAAAATTTTTTAGGCCGAAAAGCCCTTCTCCCGGCTTCCGACACCACGGAGAAAACCCGGCCACAGATAAAATTTTTTTCCTCCAAAAACGTTTGGTTCTGTTGCTCCGGTGGGACCTCGAACAGATTCCTCGGGGGAAACTTACGTGCGTCCGGGTCTCTGGGAGGATTCTAAAAAATTTGGGTACTTGCCCCTGGTTTGGCCGGGCATCCTGGGCTCAAAAAAAAACGTATCAGAGATGCCCGTTCTATTGGTGGCCCCGAAACTCTGTTTGGGCTTGGGGAAAATTTTGTGGAAGCCGTACCCCCTTTTGCTCAGGATAAGACGCCCCTCGAGCCCTCGGCCTTCTGCACCCTTGCCACGCCGGAATCTCCCTGGGGCCCCAGGTGTTATGGATTTCATCACCGCCTTCCTCCGGCAATACTGCCCTTTTGGGGGGTCGCAACCCTTTTTCTAAGTGGCACACTTTGTCCCGTTGCCAGGTCTCTCTTCCGCTCCTCGGCTCGCCGCACTTTCTTCGTCAATTTTCCGATAACGGCCTCCCAGGCACATCGTCTTGCCCGCAGGGTCCAATTGTCCCCAGGTTTGGCATGCCCTCTGCCAGGTTGCAAGTAAAAATTGGATTTTTCCTCAGCTTACCACCCACAATCCAACGGTCAGGTGGGAGGATCAATCAAATCCTTGCAATATCTTCGCCATTTGTTGGCCCGAAAAGACGATTGATCCTGTTTATTCCTGGGACTGAAATTCTCATATAACTCCCTGGATCTGAATCTACGGGCTCTTCACCCTTCTTATTGTCTAGGGGACTGCATCTCCGCCCACCCTTCCCCTTGCCTTCTGCCTCCTAGGTTCCGCGGGGGGACCCCCTGGCCCGGGACATGGGGGCCATCGGGGAAACAACCCGCCAGCCCCGTCCGCAGGTCGGGTGCGGGCACATGCTTTCCCGAAGCCTAAAATTACCTAGCCAGCCCCGTCCCGCAGCTCTTGCCGGCTGAGTGGGGGCTGCACCCCCCAAACGCGCGGCAGTTCTTTGAAATTTAAAGGGCCAGCGGCCCGTAAAGGTTGTTGCTGGCCACTGATCCTTTTATTTTCTACCGCCCCCGGGACTTCCTTGCCCGGTTATTTGCCCCCAGCCTCTAAGAAAGCCCCTTCGAATCGTCCCCGTTGTTTCTGTGTTCTGACGTTCTTGTTAGTTCTTAACATAATCTTTGCCCCCTGCCCCCGACCTAAAGCCCTTCCCCCCATAGACTTCGCCTTTCGATTCCCCGGGACCCCCCCTCCCTTTGGCTGCCACCGCAAGCAAGTCACTCAGTGGAACGACCTGGTATTTTTCCCAAATGCAGCAATTTCCAACCCCCCCTTTTTTCGGGTTTTGGGGTTTAAAACCGGGTTCTACTTAACCCTTTCCCTGGCGGGGGCTTATCCCAAAAGGGTTTTGGGGTAGGTCCAGCAACCCCTACTGCTGTCCTTAAACCACTTTTACAAACAGAATAAAAAAAGTGGGGCACCCCTATTAATTTTTAATCTTTTTTAAATTTCCCTAAATATTTGGGTTTTTTTGCAACAGCCATTTCAATTTGAAATAAAACGAATAACAAATGGACACAAAAAAATTTCCGGTTTGAAGAATTTTTTTATTTTTAACTAACACAAAAAAGCAAAAGCATTAAACCAAAAATTTGACCTTCCCAAAAATTGGGGCCACCCCAACAAAAAAGGGTGACATTAATATTTATTAGACCCCTTTTTTTGGGCAAAAATAACGCCTCTAGCCCTTTCCTGAATTTTTAAAATCAGTTCCGGGATCCTGGAAAAAAGGTATTTTTTGACCATTCCTCTTTACAAACAATTCAAGTTCAGTTAAGTTTGATGGTCGCCGGCATGGACAGCCCGCTTCAAAGTATCCCACAGATGTTCAATGATATTCAGGTCTGGGGACTGGGATGGCCATTCCAGAACATTGTAATTGTCCCTCTGCATGAATGCCTGAGTAGATTTGGAGCTGTGTTTGGGATCATTGTCTTGCTGAAATATCCATCCCTGGCGTAACTTCAAATTCATCACTGATTCTTGTACATTATTCTGAAGAATCTGCTGATACTGAATTGAATCAATGCGACCCTCAACTTTAACAAGACTCCCGATGCCGGCATTGGCCACACAGCCACAAAGCATGATGGAACCTCCACCAAATTTTACAGTGGGTAGCAAGTGTTTTTCTTGGAATGCTGTGTTTTTGGGACGCCATGCATAACGCCTTTTTGTATGACCAAACAACTCAATCTTTGTTTCATCAGTCCACAGGACCTTCTTCCAAAATTAAGCTGGCTTGTCCAAATGTGCTTTTGCATACCTCAGGCGACTCTGTTTGTGGCGTGCTTTCAGAAACGGCTTCTTTCGCATCACTCTCCCATACAGCTTCTCCTTGTGCAAAGTGTGCTGTATTGTTGACTGATGCACAGTGACACCATCTGCAGCAAGATGATGCTGCAGCTCTTTGGAGGTGGTCTGTGGATTGTCCTTGACTGTTCTCACCATTCTTCTTCTCTGCCTTTCTGATATTTTCTTGGCCTGCCACTTCTGGGTTTAAACCCAAGAACTGTTCCTGTGGTCTTCCATTTCCTTATTATGTTCCTCACAGTGGAAACTGACAGGTTAAATCTCAGAGACAACTTTTTGTATCCTTCCCCTGAACAACTATGTTGAACAATCTTTGTTTTCAGATCATTTGAGAGTTGTTTTGAGGAGCCCATGATGCCACTCTTCACAGGAGATTCAAATAGGAGAACAACTTGCAATTGGCCACCTTAAATACCTTTTCTCATCATTGGATATACCTGGCTATAAGTTCAAAGCCCAGTGAGGTTACAAAACCAATGTTGTGCTTCAGAAAGTCAGTAAAAAGTAGTTAGGAGTATTCAAATCAATAAAATGATAAGGGTACCCAAATTTTTGCACCAGTCAAAATTTGGTTTAATGCATATTGCACATTTTGTGTTAGTACAATAAACCTAATTTCAATCCGGAAATATTACTGTGTCCATCAGTTATTAGATATATCAAATTGAAATGGCTGTTGCAAACACACAAATATTTAGAACTAAAAATGATTAATATTAATAGGGGTGCCCAAATTTTTTCATATGACTGTATATATATTACCCAAAGGTCCATGGAAGAATCATGGTGGTAAAAACACTAACTAACTACATTAGTGACGTTACTTGTTTTTCCCACCATAGCTTTTCCATGACCCTTTTGATCATTTACAATATCCTTGATTGCACAGGTTCTTGTCAGATGACAACAATAAGAAGAGTAGGACATACTTGGGATAAGTCCTCTCTTCCCCAAGTCATAGTCTGCCATGTTCACCCTTAGGGCTTGTTCACATGGAGTTTTAACTCCGTATTACATCCGCTTTTTAGATCCGTCTCTGGGACCGACAGGACGCACCCAGAGACGGATCTAACAATTAGCAGTGAGATTATCACTGCGGGCTATGAGGAACACGCAGCGGTGTTCACATGAGAGATCGCCGCTGCGTGTTCCCCTCCTGCCTGTCGGCTCCATCTTTGAAGGAATTGACATGCAATTCTTTGGATTTGCATTTTCAGTGTTGAAAATGCGAGCACAGGCTTCCAGTATCCGTTGTTTCAGATGCTGCACATCTCATATCTTCACAGCATAGACAATTGCCTTCAGATGACCCCAAAGATAAAAGTCTAAGAGGGGTCAGAACGAGAGACATTGATGTCCATTCAACTGGCCCACGATGACCAATCCACTTTCCAGGAAACTGTTCATGTAGGAATGCTTGGACCTGGCACCCATAATGTGGTGGTGCACCATCTTGCTGGAAAAACTCAGGGAACATGCCATCTTCAGTGCATAAAGAGGGCAACATATCATCATGTAGCAATTTCAGACATCCAGGGCATTGAGGACCATTGATAAGCAAAGGCCCCACTAACTTTGGACCCCATATACCACACAATACCATCAATTTTTGTGTCCCAAAGTCTTGGAGGGATCTATCCACTGTGGGTTTGTGTCAGACCAATAGCAGTGGTTTTGTTTGTTAACTTCACCATTCACAAAAAAAGTTTGCCTCATCAGTCAACATAATGTACTGTGTAAACTGAGGGTCCTGTTCCAAATTTGTTTTGCCCATTCTGCAAGTTCAGTGCACCAATCTGGGTCATCCTCGTTGAGATGCTGCAGCAGCTGGATTTTGTAAGGGTGCAAGGGATGTTCGACTAACATGCGGCGAGTGCTACGCTGTGGGCTCTTGCTGAATGAAGCTAGGACAGCCACTGATCTTTCTTCATTTGTGACAATTTTCTTGAGTCCCCATTTTGGCAAATCCAACACTGAACCTGTTTCACGAAATGTGGCAAGCAGTTTGCAAACTGTAGCATGGGAGATGGGTGGTCTTGTAAGGTGTCTTGCATTGATATCTGCTGCAATGACCAGGGAACTGGGTTCACCAGACACCAACACAATTTCTATCTGCTCCTCATGTGTTAACCTCTGCAACATGTCAAAGGCTGTAAACAAAGAGAAACTTGTAAATAACTCATGAAAGAATATAGTTACGTTCTTGTGAAATTCTCAGTTTGATGTGTTACATGACCCTCTTCCCATTGAAAAAAAATAAAGTTGGATCCAAATTGGCCGACTTCAAAATGGCCGCCATGGTCAACACCCATTTTTAAAAGTTTTCCCCCTCCCATATACTAGTGTGCCACAAACAGGAAGTTGATATCACCAACCATTCCCATTTTATTTAGGTGTATCCATATAAATGGCCCATCCTGTATACTGTATATTATGTTAACAGATTTTTTTACAGTTACTGTGTAATAAAAAGTCAACCAGTGTCTGCCAACATAAGCTGTTAATATATTTTTTTAAAACAGTCTAATGGAAGGAAGAGGGATGGTATTGTTGTAGGTCTATGTCAAGCTTCTAAGGAGGCACTTTTCAATATTCTAAGGCTATGTTCACACGGCTTAAAATTGGACATATTTCAGTCCGTAGTTACGCGGCGTACTGCGCGAATTACAACTTGAATACGTCCCAGTCATTACGGTAATCCATAGTTCTCTATGAGAACTGTGGATTATGTCTCCTCTCCCTGCTCGGCGAATCCGCTGCGGGGGGAGATAAGTGACATGTCATTTTCTAGCGGTGTATACGTGCCGCTAGGAATGAAAGTCTATGGGCCGGCGAGCTGCCGGCCCCCATCTCCCGCCACAGCTCCCGCCCCGCCCCCGTCCACACGGCGTAATTGCGGGGCGTAATTACGCCATGCAAATAAGCCGTGTGAACATAGCCTAAGTCTGTCAATAACTTGCACATACTTTTACGAATAGCAGGAATCCTCCTGCCATTTCCTCTTCTCCTTCTTATTAAGTAAGTCATTAGGCAGTTGCTATGCAACTACCTCAAACAACTTTCAGAATAGATCAGCTGACCATGATGTGCAGCTTTGGCTCGTTTGGAGTGGAGTTGTTAATTGTCAGACTCTTTAATTAGTTCTCTATATTCTGTATCTAAACTCATGATTATTTGAATACATTGTTCTGTCTATGTCTTGCCTTATAAAGTTGGTTTGTTTATTCTTGCAGGTTTCCTATTTCTTAGTTTTCATTAGTTGTTTGCTGTGTTCCCTCTTGGTTGTCTCTGGATCCTAATTTTCTCTTGTTCTCTTGTTTGTATTGGTTCATTTCTTGATTAGGGATATGTTTAGGGACAGAGAGGTCACTGGAGTCTGGTATAGTGTCAGTTTTGGGGATAGATCTAAGGAAAGATTCAGCGAGAGTTAGTTAAAGTCATTTCAGGTTTGTTGTTGCTCTTCTTCTGCCATCAATATGTGATCTATGGGGGCCAACTGTTGGGGCCCAACAATTACAACAATGAAGCAGTTTTACTAGGCACAGCACCATTGTCTTTTACACATTTTGTGTGCATTGCAGCATAGTCCTACTAATGTGAACATGGCTGACTCACATTTGTAGAAAGAACACAGAGAAACATCCAAAGTATCTAATAACACTCATGAGTGGCCTCCATTTCCATGTTGAAAGCATAACCTACATATGCTGTGCCATCTTTAAAAGTACAGAGCACTTTTAACCCCTTCCCACCACAGTGATTTTTTTTCACCCTGTCTTTTAATAAATAGACAAAGACGCTTTAGATGGTGAACGCCATGGACTTTTGTCTTTATTTTTGTTTATGTTGCATTCATTTTTTTCTCCCCGACTCCCACAAGCCATAACTTTTTCTTTTTATCACAGGATGCTGAAACTACACATGTGTAATGATATAAGTCTCTATAGGTTACGTGCCAATTTGCAGTTCAGAACTGATAACAGTCTTGAGATTTTACAAGTGCTGAAGTGGTGTGAGGTTTGATAATGGACCCAGTGGAATACAGAGCAGTCATCAAGTTCCTTTACTTGAAAGGCCACACACCAAAGGAAACATTCGATGAGTTGAAAGAGTTTTATGGTGATGATTCCCCATCATATGATGTAGTCAAGAATTGGCATCATCAAATGTGGTCGGACTTTGGTGCAAACAGCTCTAATTCCAGGGTGACCCCACACTGCTATTGATGAACACACCTTCCAGCAAATGGAGGTCGCCATTTTGGAAAATCGGCACATAACCATTCGCCACCTAGCCCAAAATGTCAAGATTAGTGTGGTGTCCATGGAAAAAAATCATTAAAGACAATCTTCACATGCATAAGATATCCGTTCGCTGGGTTCCCCGACTGCTCACACCTTTCCAGAAGCAGGAACGAGTCAAATGCTCTCAGGCTCTATTGACGATGTGCCATAGAAACCAGGAGGACATTTTCAACAGACTGATCACACAGGATGAAAGCTGGATCACATTTGAGGGCTTTTTTTGGGCAGGACAAGATGTACTTTATGGTTATACCATTGCCTGTACAATATAATATACTGGAAAACAGAAAAAATATGTTATTTATATATTATTTTATGGAGTTCAGTGTAAATGACATGCTATCTGTATTATGCAGGCTGGTACAATTCTGGTGATTTGTTAGTGTTTTTGTTATGCTTTGGTACTTTTCAGGAAAAAAAAGAGTTTTTTTATTTTTTTAATTTGCACTGCATTGCCATTTTCTGGAACTATGTTTTCCTATCTAAGATCTTGCTAATTTTTTGCAGACTGAAGTGTGTCTTTTATTGGTACTGTTTTAGAATACAATTTTTTGAGTGTGCAAAATAACAAAAAAAATCTCCAATTTCAGTGTTCGGTATTATTAATTTCTATGATATTCACTGTACAAGGTAAATAATATATTTTACTAGATCAGACTTTTAAGGAGGCAGCTTTAACAATTATGTTTAACTTTTTTTATTTCATTATTTTATTTGTAAAATGGCAAAAGGAGGGTTTGAACTTTCAATTTTTTTATTGTTATCCTTTTTAAAACTTTTTTAGGGTGTATTAGGAGAAATAACATGGTGGCCATGGAGGCATACATTTGGCCCCTGGTTGCCATAACAACCAGTCAGCACCCTGCGATTTTATCATGGGCAATGGAATTGTGTGCAGCACTGTTTCTTAATCCTTTACATGCTGTGGTTGCATTTACTGCAGAATCTATTGAATTAGTGCATGTTCACGTGGCATATTGACTCCGTGTTTACAGAAATTTTTAGATGCTTGTTTGGATCCGCATTTTGGACCCCAAACACGCATCTAACAATGTGCAGTGTGATTTACCTTGCTTTCAATGTAAAACACGCATTGGCGTTCAAACGAGTGATCGCCGATGCGTGTTTTACTTGCGTGTTTCGGATCTGTTCTAAGAGTTGTCATGTCAATTCTTGATTCTAAAGATGCAGCAGACGCTCTATTCAAAATTACAGGGTGCATGTTGGATGCGTTTTGGATCCAAAACGGATCCAAAATCGAATCCAAAAACCTTGTGTGAACATACCCTCAAATCTCAGTTGTAAGCGGCAAGTCTGAGCTATAACAGTAGTTACCTGCTGCATGTAGAGTGGATTTGATGAGTGAGCCATTCCATAAACCCTTTCCATGATGTCATTGTACTTCAAATGTTGGTAAGGGGTTAATATTTTGTAAGCTACCAGCAATATTGCTGTCTAAATAGAGTTGAATCCATTTTCATGAGCCTAATCCTGCTACATAAGATACAAGGAATACTATTGTAGTTCTCTGTCCCATTAGGTGGATTGCATTCTCACTGACAAATGATTACCTTAGTGATCGCAGGCATACCAAGCCCAGAGGGGAAGTAGAAAGATGTAGAGCTAGCTTTATGCAGTTCTACATAACATTGCTTACTTTCACTTTGTCACAGGTGCTCCTGCAACCCTCACTCCGGGTTACAGACGCACCCGTGCCTCAACTGCAAGCGGCACCGCAACCCACATGTCGGGCCACGGACATACTCGCGGATCCGTCCCAGCATGCAGCTACTCACCTGTCCTCGTTCCTGATGTCTCTGCTTGCTGGTGCGCTCGTCCCCGCTCTTTAGGGCAAGCGTGCGCCACCTCTGTTAAATTTAAAGGGCCAGCGCACCAGTGATTGGATGCTGACCCTATTTAACCCTGATATTTCTTGTTGCTCCTTGCCGGATCGATAGAGTCTTGAGCCTAGAGCGAAACCGTTTCCTTGTGTTCCATTGCTATACCATGTACCGTACCTATTGCCTCCGTCCCTCGACCACAAACCTTTGCCGCCTGTCCTGACCTTCCAGCCTGTCCCTGACTACCAGCCAGCCTAGCGATTATGTACACACCACACCTTGGCCGCCACTGCAGGTCGCGCCAGGGGTTGTGACCTGGGGGTTTGCTTGCCGCAGCAGGTCCAACCCGCTTTGTGGTAGGCTCTGGTGAAAACCATCGGCCCCTTAGACTCCCTGGTGCGACTAACACCATCGCCAGCAGTGGTACAGCGGATCCACTACTCCAGCCACTACACACTTCAAGGACTGTGGTTTTCATTAATTGTTTTCTAAAAGCACAAATATCTTTACTGTATTCAGAGCTGGAACAAGGTATTCTGGTGCCCTAGGCAAATAAGGCACAAAGTGCCCCCCAAATGGAAAATTCAGCCCACTCCATGCCTTCTTGCGCCCCCTTTTCTGCGATCACCTACCCATCGTCCCGGCCCTGATTGTATTTATTTTCTTTTAAATGATTATCATCACCGTGCCACTATTTATTAAGAACTGATTACTATTTCTCAGGACTAAAACAAACAAAATGTGTGTTTTTATGTATTATGTCAGATATAAGAAGACTGGATATACTTTTGGTTAATTAAAGTACAGGGAGGGTGAATTTAATCTGATTTCTAATGATAATAATTATATGTTAGAGCCTAAAATTACACAGGTATCTTCTTTTTTTAGCAAAGTGGATACATACAAGATTTTCATTGTTCATAATCCATTTTTACTGCAGGTCTGGAAATCCAAGTTGATCCTGTGGAAAATCTGTGCTCATTTGAGTACAATAAAGCTGTGTCTGTAAGTAGAAAGTTTAAATCCTGTTGAGCATCCCTCTGATGTAATGGAAGAAATACCATCCCAGCCAAAATATTTTCATACCAGTTATAAAGTACCAATCAGACAAAAATCTCTGATAATATAGTATTCTCCTGTATGACCTCTTATCAAGCATGGTTCACGCTTCCTTTAAAACGGCTTGTTGAAATGCTGGGAAATTCCACTTTGAAAAGATGTGAAAAATCTATTACTCATAGATGAAAATAAAGGCTAGCTTTATTAGTGGCTACAACATGAAGTCACATACTTTTATTTGCATTGCTAATTACATTTATGCATATGTAATACACATTGAAGGATTAGAGAAGGCTTATAGTGTTACTGTTTTTCCTGTACAGTACAGTGCTGTAAAATATTGAAAGCTATTAAGTAGGAGTTTAGGACAGATACATTTAGGTGTGGTTTGTGCTGCTATAATTTGTTTAAATTAGTAGCAGGCCACTTTCATTGACTATTTTTGCAGTGGAGTGTTGGGAAGAGATTAAAGGGGTTTTGCCACGATCTCATTTCATACCTCCTGTATTCTGCTCTTCAGCTCTGTGTGCTCAGAAGGGGGCGTGTTTGATTTGTTTGAATTGCATATCATGTGACCCAGCAGGATGACATTACCAGGCCTTTCCTCTCTCTAGTCAAAGAAAGGTCTGTTTATGTAAAGCATTGTGAGTAGCTGAGAGGTAAAGTTTTTGCCTCCAGACACAAGGGTCCTAGGTTCAAATCCCTGCAGGAACCAAATTTGTGGAGTTTTTTTTCTCTTTATCAATGCACTAACCTGATTGAGGTTTCTTTTTTATTTATTGACACTGTTTGACTAATTACTAAGGAGTACAGAGGACAGGAATAGAGTGACAGCACCTGGGGTTTGAACACTCAGTAGCTGCCTGAGAGGAGAGGTGATGTCTGAGCATGTGCGACCAGGACTGAGGAGTGCTCAGCCCTGGTCGTATCCCTTGGAGATGAGCTGTAAACAATGGATCACTAAATGAGCAGCTAAAACAAAAACGGTGCAGAATTTTTAATAATAATGAATGGTGAAAATGTTTGTTATTTCATTTGCAAGCTTCTCACGTCAATTTTACTTCGTGGCAAAATCCCTTTAAGGTTGGTGGAGGCTCCTAGGCAAAAATCTTGGTGGGAGAGCCATACAAGTAACAGTTACATATTTTATGTTTTTAACATAAAGGGGTTTTAAAAAAAATTTAAAATTTACTTGGGGTGCAAAGTGTTAGAATAAAAAAAACTTTCCTAATATGCTAGCTATGGGCTACTCCTCCATTCACCTGCTAAATATGTCTCCTTCTTTTTCCCTCTAATGACATCTCGTCAACAGTATCTAATGATTGTGACCGGTCACTCTGCCATGATCACATCAATGTTTGGAGTATGATTTATTTCAGTTAGTAATACACAGTTGATGCACATTATTATGACCACCAGCTAATATCCAGAGTAACTGCCCTGCAGTGTGCAACACAGACAGCAGCTAGACGAGCTAGGAGAGACTCAAGGTCCTGGTAGATTGTCATATCATGTTGTCAGTTGCCATGCTGACTGTATTCCAAAACTGCTGGAGGGTGCCTGAGGGAGGATTTATAGAGTGAATCTGACAATTGAGGTGATCCTACAGGTACTCAACTGCATTTAAGTCTCAGAAATTTGGGGGTCAGAGTAATACTAGGAAGTCTTGGTCATGCTATTCCAACCAACGTCGGACATTTCTAGCCATGTGACATGTTGTGGTGTCGGAACACCCCATTCACCCCAGGGAAAACAGCCAGCATGTATGAGTATATGTAATCTAAAAGGATGGATTCATAACCAAATCTGTTGAGATTGCCTTTCACATGGATTAGTGGACCCAGAAAATGGCATGAAAACATCCCCCAAACCGTAATGCTGCCACCAGTCTGTGTTCTTCCAGCAATGGTTGCAGGGTGTTTGTTCTTTGATGTTTCTGATTCAATGAAGCAGAAAATATGACTCATCAGAGAAGGCAACCCTTTGCCAATAATGGGAGGTCCAATTCCGTTATTGCCATGAATATTGAAGACTTTTCTGCTAATGGAACTTTATTAGCAGAGGTGCAGTGGCCTTCCATCTGCTTCAGAGTCCCATATGAAGTTGGGTTTACTGAACTGTTTTTTTTAGACACGTGACTGTTAGTCTCCTGTTTCATTTTGATGGTGAGCTGATCCACTGTAGCATGTTGATCTGCCCTTGCGCACTTTTGTCACAGACGGTCACTTCTTACAACAATGGCACATGGTGCTCAAAAGTTTCCCCATTGCTTATTGGCCATAGTGCCATTTGTCCACTCACAATACACTTTCACCACAGCAATACACGAACAGTTGACAAACTTCAATTCTCAGAAACCCTTCCACCTTTGGCCTGAAAGCCAGTTATCATCCCCTTTTTGCAACTCTGATAAATCGCCCTTTTACCCATGACAGCAATGAGATATACAGTATGTGTGCAAACAGTCTTTGGTACACCTTATATATCCACCAAACCAGCTCACTACACATGACTTCCTTCATGAGCTCTGCACTGTCAGTGTCGAAAGTAGAAAGTGATCATAATGATGTGATTCAGCTGTGTATTTTTATTATATAACTGTAGGTATACATAAAACTTTTCAAAGTCATGTATTTTATCTGAAAATTTCTATAAAAATTAATAAATAAAATCGTAAAGTCAAGCAATATCCAATAGAAATTAATGGAGAGAACTGCACACTCGCCATGGGCGTAACTGTAGCAGTAGCAGCTCACAGGGACCCACAGACTGAGGGGGCCCATAAAGGTGCAAGAACATGGTATATTTGTGAGAGGAATGACAAATTGGTGTCTTTCTGCAATCTAGCGCTATTATGTGAGTTCTTTGATATACAGCGGTATTATTTATAGGTTCCATTATGTATAGCGGTATTATTGATATACCTTTAATTATTGGTACTTAGGGCTTGTTCACACGACGTTCTTGTGATCCGTTTTACGGATCCGTTTTACGGATCCGCAAAACGGATCTAACAATTGTCAGTGTGATTAACATTGCTTTCAATGGCAAAAGCGCATAGCTGTTCACACGAGTGATCGCCGATGCGCTTTTCGCGATCCGCTTTTCGGATCCGTTTTAAGAATTGACATGTCAATTCTTCTTGCGTTTTACGCAAGAGAAATCCTCATAGGAAATAATGGAGTGCGCTTTTGGCATCCCGAAAGCGGATACAAAAGCGCAGCATACATATGGGTGCGTTTTGGATCCGGTTTAGATGCCAAAAACGCATACGTAAAATGCATTGGATTTAAATTAAATAGAAAATTTGAATATTATGTTTGGGTTATATTTAGTTATAAATGTATATAAAATATATTATATATAAATATATATAATTATATATATAAATGTATATAATAGATGTATATATATATATATATATATATATACTTTTGTATAGTATTTATATATAATATAAATGTATATAATATTATAAATGTATATAATAGTATATAAATGTATATTTTATATATTTTATATAAATGTATATAAATATATATATATAATTCATTTACATGGGGTGGGTTTGAAAACTTGGTTGATTTAAAAAAGGGTGGGGGTAGGTTCTAAAATCATAGGTGTATGTACAGTTGATTGACACTAGGTAAAAAAAGGGTTTTTTCTTGGTCATTGATAGGTTATATTATATTTAAATTGCAGTTTGATAGATTGATTTAAATAAAGCATTGAAAAAACGGACTCAAAAAATGGATCCGTAAAACGCATGCAAAACGCATCCAAAACGGATCCAAAAAGGGATCAGCTGTTGCGTTTTCTGGATCCACTTTTTGGATGCAGTTTGCATTCAGTTTTCGCAGGTTAAAAACGGATCCATAAAACGCATCCAAAACGGATCCAAAACGTCGTGTGAACAAGCCCTTATGCTCCTAAGTTTCCTGTCATTAGGTGTCGGGGGAGGGGCTATTTCATTTTTCTATGGGGAACCTGCAATTTATAGTTACGCTTCTGGCAAGCTCGATCACCTCCCCATTCTCTGCGGACAGCTCATAGCTCGCAATTCGCCGGCTGCAGATTCTACTTATAAAGATGGGAGAACCTCTTTAAAATATAGCTGCTTTATTATGGCCGTAAGAAACTCAGTACACTACCAATATATTGAATCTTCCTAAGTGTTATCATCCTTATTGGCTTATATCACCCTCATCTTCCAGTGAGCATTATTCAACCAAACCCCGTTAGTTCCTTCCATAAGTTGATAGGATTTTGCATAGACTCTGAATGTAGCATTTCTTGTTTTTATGCTTTCCTGTATCCCATGAGAGAGCAATAATCAATAGAACTATTTTAAGGACCATTTGCAATGCATTTCTCTTAGCTTGATTTAATTATGTCTAATTCCTGATATATCTATTACCATTTCCATTATCATATGGCATGAATCTCTGCTCTTATGTAGTTCTCACTATTGTAGCTGTATCAGAATTCTATATGGTACACTTAACTGGACACTTAATACAGTTTAGTGTTTCATTGTAATCAAGTAGTTGGCATAATATTCCAAATTGTGTTATAGAACCAAACCTTGACATTTCTGCATACTAAACCTGCTGCATATATCTAGAAAAACCAAGTTATAGACACCAGTGAATCTTTATTAAACCCTTAATGAATCTCTTGTATTATGATGCACTCAGGGTTGATATATCAGGGACCTAGTTAGTGGCCTGGCTGTCACTTACTTCTAGGAGAGAACATATTTCTGGTTTCTTGATTGCTTTATACACAGCAATTAGTAAATGTTGTATCCTGGGTTCATCATCATGATAACATGATATTCATGTGATCTCTGGGAACAGTCATATGCGGTTAGCTCTCTCAAGACACAGATAAGCTCTTAATGAAACTATTTTCTTCATGTAATTTAAAATTGTCTGTGGTTTTTTAAGGCATTTTAAAGTTTTATGTAAAAGAGTAGTGTTTTTATAGTGAAATTATTCAACATCTAATTTATGTTTTAAATCTTCAACAATGAAAAGATTATGATTGCTCTCAATGACCGGAAACACTGGTGCACATATTCCTATTATGGCTACACCAGAAAAGTCACGTAAAATGCACCAAAAAGTGGCCATTTGTGTCGTGGCATGATGCAGCGTATTACATACATGTTTAATATAGGCTTCAGATGATTTTTATGAACAGTTCAAAAGAGGCTTAGCTTAGCCAGAGGTAGGTATGGCTTTGAGGACAAGGGGGGAAGTGATCACCATGTAATATGCTTCAACAGATTTGTAAGGGGAACATCTCTCCTTGAAGAGAGCACCAAATTGGTGTGTAGAGTTTTGAATTGGCTTTTTGCCCTCTACTAAGCATATGCATATCACAAGGCATTATGGGAAAGGAGCTGAGAAGCTCAAGCGCCCTCTATTGGATGTAAAAAATCTTCAATTTGCTTTTCACCCACTGAGTCTTAAGAAAGCAAAAGGGATATTAGCCAAGCCAGTATCACTCATCTACAGACAGCTGTTTCAGGGTTTTGCCCCTCATCAGTGCAGAGCAGAGTGTACTGGCTGGCTGGGTGGGAGGCAATGAGTGGCTCAGAAAGGGTAGCATCTCTCCTTGAGGAGAGCACCAAATTGGTGTGTAGAGTTTTGAATTGCCTTTTTGCCCTCTACTAAGCATCTGCATATCACAAGGCATTATGGGAAAGGAGCTGAGAAGCTCAAGCGCCCTCTATTGGATGTAACAAATCCTCAATTTGCTTTCACCCACTGAGTCTTCAGAAAGTCAGGGGTTTCCACTGCTCCCCTGTGGGACAGTCAAAGTCAGATAAATTATTGCATATATCTTTTAACTTTATTTACATAATGGTGCACATTTACTAAAGCAATTTGTACCAAAATACTGGTGTACATGCTTTATATCACACTTATTATGGGCTATAGACAGTTTTTAGACACTTCTGCAGCGAGTTTGACAAAAGCGACAAGACTTCATGGAACAGGCCATGGCTTACTGCGAAGAGGGAATGGCTAAATATGAAATGTCATGTACCAAAACAGGGCCGGGATGACGGTTAGGCAGAGGTAGGCGATCGCCTAGGGCGCATTCCTCTGCCTGTGTCTAAGGGGCGCAGGCAGAGTCCTCGAACCTCGCCGGGCTCCAGGCCGCTGCCATGGGCCTGGAGCGCCGTCGGCCTCTTTAGCTGTATGTGCGTCCGCTGGACGCACATACAGCTGTGGGCTTCTGCGGAGCAGAGAGCGAGCGCTCCCTGCTCCGCAGACAGTGTCGGACCGGCTCAGCTGGGCAGCCCCGCGATGAAGTGATGTCATCGCGACGCTGCCTCTCCTCAGATGCACAGCCCGTCAAGCAGTGCGCCGAAGAGATGCGGAGGAGGTCCGTCGTGGAGGCGTGGCCTGAAGAGGAGCCGCGGCTGGAAGCCAGGTAAGGTGAGTTTTAAATGTTGTATTTTTAACTGTTGTGTGCCCCTATAGCATTCCTCCCTGTTCCCCTCTTCTACATATATACTGCTGTGGCCCAATGCTGCCTGCCCTGTATCTAATATAGGGCTGCCTGTGTGCCGCTATATGCCGGCCTGCCCTTATACTACATATTACTGCTGTTGCACTATATGCCTCTTGCCCTATATCTACATATACTCCTGTGTCCCCCTATTGCTGCCTACCCCCTAATCTACATATAACTGGGGTGTGCCCTATATGCTGCTGCCGCCCCTATATCTACATATATACTGCCTGTGTTCCCCCTATATGCCTGCCTGTGTTCCCCCACTATCTACATATATACTGCCTGTGTGCCCCTATTTGCTGCCTCCCCTATACACATATATATGCATGTGTGCCCCTATATGCCTGCCTGCCCCCTATATCTACATTATTCTGCCTGGTGTGCCCATAGCTGTCTTTGTTCTCCCTCTATCTCTTTACTGCTGTGCCCCTTATGCCTGCCCTATTCTACATATATACTCCCTTGTGCACCCTTTGCCTGCTGCCAATCTATCTACATAATAAGGCCTTGTGGCCCCTATATGCCTGCCTGTGTGCCCCCTATATATACTGCCTGTGTGCCCCTATATGCCTGCCTGCCCCCTATATCTACATATATACTGCCTGTGTGCCCCTATATGCCTGCCTGTGTGCCCCCTCTATCTACATATATACTGCCTGTGTGCCCCCTATATGCCTGCCTGCCCGCCCCCTATATATACTGCCTGTGTGCCCTCTATATGCCTGCCTGCCCCCTATATCTACATATATACTGCCTGTGTGCCCCCTATATGCCTGCCTGCCCCTATATCTACATATATACTGCCTGTGTGCCCCCTATAAGCCTGCCTTCCTGCCCCCTATATCTACATATATACTGCCTGTGTGCCCCCTATATCTACATAGGCCTGCCTGTGTGTCTGCTATATCTACATATGCCTGCCTGTGTGCCCCCTATATCTATATATGCCTGCCTGTGTGCCCCCTATATCTATATATGCCTGACTGTGTGCCCCCTATATCTATATATACTGCCTGTGTGCCCCTATATCTATATATGCCTGCCTGTGTGCCCCATATATCTATATATGCCTGCTGGCCCTTAACATATAGGTGTGTGCCCCCTTTATCTATATATACTGCCTGTGTGCCCCCTATATCTATATATACTGCCTGTATGCCTCCTATATCTATATACGCCTGCCTGTGTCCCCCCTTATATCTATATATACTGCATGTGTGCCCCCTATATCTATATATGCCTGCCTGTGTGCCCCTATATACCTCCCTGTGTGCCCCTATATACCTGCCTAAGTGCCTCTATATACCTGCCTGTGTGTCCCTATATCTATATGCCTGCCTGAGTGCCCCTATATACCTGCCTGAGAGTGCCCCTGTATATATATGCCTGAGAGTGCCCCTATATCTATATACCTGCCTGAGTTACCTATATTTATATACCGGCCTGAGTGACCCTATATTTATATGTCTGCTTGTCTAAGGGTACAATATCTATATACCTGCTTGACTGAGAGGGCATATCTATATACCTGCCTAACTGATGGGGACCTATATATACACCTGCCTAATTGAGGGGACATATATACCTGTCTAACTGCAGGGACCTATATAGCTTCCTATCTGAGGGGACATATATACCTGTCTAACTGAGGGGACTTATATACCTATAAGTAAGGAGTTGCTGGAAATGTGAGGATTCTAAGATATTTGTGTCCAAATCTGCAGGGACGAGTATTGGCCGGGAGAAATCAGCATGAAGGTGTGAACCGGATGGAGAAGAAAAGGGAAAGTGAACGACGCTGATCAGAAAAGATGTCTCCTGTGAGTCACTAAATGTAACTGCAGTGTAATCACTTATATGTCTGCAGAGCGTCTACATACAACTAGTATCTACCACTATATGGTCACTGTATGGGGTAATATACGTCTTCAGAGCCTTTGTACAGCTGATAGTCACATGTGGGGGTTGCGTTTGTTCAGGGTCTGGCAGGATTATTTGAGCCTTAAGTAGTAATAGTTTTAGGTCTTGGTTTTTTGTAGGAGTTTTTAGTAGCAATCATTCGTCTGGTAGATTTGCTCCATGTATCGGTGGATTATTTGGTGACTGTTATTTATAAGGTATTATAGTCATATGGAGGTGAGTACTTTTGAAAAAGTAAATTTGTCATTGGTGATTTTCATTGTGCAGTGACTGATGAGGCAGGTATATAGATATAGGGTCACTCTATGTGGAATATGCAGAAAATTAGTGACAGGAACAGAAGATTTTTCTATGTAATACATCCGCAGCTCACAATGTGGCATGAAAAATTCTGTTAGAACCCTAGCAACGCCCCTGGGCGCAGGTATGACTGGTAAGAAGTTACTAAGTGGTCGAGAGTAACTGGTGCAGGGGACAGACTGGTGCAGAGGACAGACTGGTGCAGGGGGGAGAGAGGTGCAGGGGAGAGAGGGCCAGGTGCAGGGAAAGGGGGGGGGAGAGGGCCAGGTGCAGGGGGGGGAGCGAGAGGGCGCGGGTGCGGAGGGGCGAGAGGGCCTGGCGCAGGGCGAGAGGAATTAGGGGGGGGTGCAATTTTTTGGGGAGCAATGGGGGGGGGGCACCATTGGCTGTACTTGCCTAGGGCACCAAAATGCCTTGTCCTGGCCCTGCACCAAAAATGTTGTGCAATTCCTGGCACAAACCTAGCCAGCTAATAATGTATGTTACACAAAAGCGTCTAAACAGGCACCAAGTTTATCATACAGTGATAAATCTGGTGCATTTGTAATCTTTCTTTTCTAAATTTACACTGTCTTACTATTACTAGACAGACTTTTTAAATGTGCCTCAATGTCTTTTCTGACAAATTGTCTCTATAGATGTAGCACCAAACCAAGTGACCTAAGCAAATAGGGTAACTTTTTAGGATGCTTTAGGTTAAACAATGCTTAAAAAACACACACACACACAAAAAAGATGCTAAATACACAATGACAGCATAAATAAATAGGTAAAGCTGTTAACCCCTTAAAGGCCAAGCCTGTTTTAAACTTAAGGATCAAGTCCTATTTTTCAAATCTACCATGTGTCACTTTATCTGGGAATAACTTTTTTTTTATTCAAATGCTTTTATTGTAGAAGCTCATGAACGATACAGAAAACACAACCTTCACAGAGGTTACACAATATATCAATTAATCAGTACATTAACCAAGGACCTGATATCTTAATTCCTGAGCGGCCACTTAAGAAGGCCCATACAATGACATCCAATGTTGTAGTGGCCAGAGGGGAAAAAGGGAGGGGAAGGGGAGAATGAGGGTGTGGAGGGGAAGCAGGGAGGGGAGAGAGAAAGGACAGGAAGAGACGACCAAGGGCAGGGCGAAAGCCCACAGATGTTTATACCTCGATCTGCAACCTAAGCGAAGAGTGAAGGACAATTGTCTCACTTCGAGGGCCGGGACTGGGGCCGTGCCTCCCACATGGGGGGGGCCGTCCCGTCCGCCTCCGGGCCCTCACGTGTGCATCTCAGGAACCAGCACATCAAATAAGCATCCTCATGTGTAGGCCAGAACTAAATTATTGACAAAGAACAAGAAAAACAAATACTATAAACCAGAACAAAAAAAGAAACACACATGACTCAGCGGTTGGCTCACCGGACTCACAGCGTAGTAAAAAACAAGCAACCTGATAAGGGGTTAGGAAGCGGCCAGTGGCAGGCCTCAGACGCCATCAACCCACCTCCGCCCCGTCCCTCTCCAGACTCAAGGGCTCTACCAAGAGCAGGTTAGGTAATCGTCCGTGTTACAAAAAGAGATCCAGTCCTCCCAGACCTGCAGATATTGGCTGTAGCGGGAGGGAGAATCGGTTCTGAACTCCTCTAAGCGCTGAAGCACATTAACCTCCCGTATCCAGTCTGTCACAGTTGGGCAGGTGGTTGACAACCAAAGTCTGGGAATTACAATTTTGGCTGCAAGTAGAAGAAAAACCAGGAGATGGGCTTTTAGCAGAGCAGTGGGAAGCGGGATGTCATACAGGAGGACTGAGGCAGGGCAGTTGTGCACCCTGATCCTCGTGATTTTGTGTATCATATGAAGCACGCCCTTCCAAAAAGGTTGCAGAACTGGGCAACCCCACCAGACATGGGTCATCGTTCCCCTCTCCCTCTTGCACCGCCAGCAAACAGCGGGGACTGAGGGGTAAAATGAGTTGAGCAGGGCAGGGACGCGATACCATCTTGTGACAATTTTGTAATTCAGCTCATGGGCCCTGGAGGACACCGAAGATCTGTGGGTCAGCTGAAACACCCTGGACCAGTCATCTCCCGTGAAAGTCTGATTAAGTTCCCTTTCCCAGCTACTCTGAAAGGGCAGCTTATCACCTGCCTCAGAATTAATTAAAAGTCTGTACAGGCCAGCGAGGGCCCGCCTCTCAGAGTATCGCCCCATACACCACAACTCGAAGGTGGTTGGGGCTCTAAGCGGCCCCAGCAACCTTTTCCACTTTGAGTAAAAGCTGCATAATTGGTAATAGTGGAATCGGGAAAACTGCGTCGTGTGAGCCTCGCCAACCAGCGCTTCGTATCTCTTCAGGTCCCCAGAGGTGAGCACCCGATCGAGAACCGAAGCAGTGGCCTCAGTTCCTAGTAACCGAGTGAGAGCTGCAGCCAATGAGGCGGGTATATCAGGATTCCCCAACAGCGGGGTGCAGGGCCCGCCAACCCTGAAGAGCCTCAGTTTGGAAGCATAGGAACGGAATATCAAGACCGAGGTGTGCGCGAGCAATGGGGTATGGGCAAGGAGGCCCCTGGGTAATACCGAGGGCGGGAGCCAGGGGAGTGCTGCGATGGGGGCCCCATACAGTAAGCTCTCTAACTGTACCCATAGTTTGGAGCTTCCCCCTCTGAAAGCGTCCAACGTCCTCACCGCCACCGCGGCCAAGTAGTAGGCCTGGAAGTCCGGTAACGCCAGGCCGCCTTCGGCCTTTGGCCTGCAAAGGGTAGCATTTGCAATTCTCGGCCTGCCCCGTGCCCACACGAATTGGGACGTAAGCCGCCTCAAGGTTTTGAAAAAGGTTCTGGGGAGTTGGGTAGGGATAGCCTGAAACAGATACAGCAGACGTGGAAGGACATTCATCTTTAAGATACTTATCCGACCTAACCATGAGAAATCTTTATTGTCCCATTTTAGGAGGTCCTGTTTAATCCTGGCGAACAACGGGGCAAAGTTTAAGTCAAATATCATGTCCGGGTTCGAGGGTACGTGGACCCCTAGATACTTAAAAGAGGAGGCTTCCCAAGAAAGGGGGAAGGCAGCCCTCATGGAGGATAACATGTCCTGAGGGATATGTAGCCCCATTGCCGTACTTTTTGACATGTTGATTTTATGATTGCTATAGAGGCTGTACTCTTCTAAAACCTCCATTGCCGCCGGGAGCGATGAGGCAGGGTCCCCCAGGTAAAGGAGCAGATCATCTGCAAAAGCAGAGCATTTGAAGTGACGGCCCCCCACCTGGATCCCCCCTACTCGGGTGTCCATTCGCAGTGCTCGCAACAGGTGTTCCATAGCCAGAATGTAGAGGATAGGGGAGAGGGGGCATCCCTGCCTGGTGCCATTTCCAATCGTCAGGGGGGGGGACAGGGCCCCGTTAACCCTCACCTGAGCTTGAGGTGAATTATACAGGGCCATCACCTTTCCACGCATCACCGGGCCACATCCCAGCGACCGTAAAACCCCCTCCAAGAAGGCCCACGCGACCCTGTCAAAGGCCTTCTCTGCGTCGAGTGATAGGAAAAGACACGGGGTTTTTTGTAGCCGGACATGATGGATTAGGGAGAAGGTTTTGAGTGTATTGTCCCTCGCCTCTCTGGAGGGCACAAACCCCACCTGATCCGGGTGGATCATGTCCCCAAGCAGCGGGTTCAATCGATTTGCAAGCATTTTGGCAAAGATTTTTGCATCCGTGTTAATCAGCGAGATGGGACGGAAATTCTGGCATAGAGAAGGATCCTTGCCCTCCTTAGGAATCACAACAATGTGAGCCCGCAGGAAGGCCGGATCAAAAGGAGAGTCCGCGGACACCTCGATGAAAGCACGGAGTAGTGGCTGAGTCAGCTCGGGCCTAAGTGCTTTATAAAATAGAGCTGTATAGCCGTCTGGGCTCTTACCAGAGGGCAGGGACCATATCGCTACTGCTAGCTCCTCTCCAGAGAACGGTTCCTCCAAAGAGGCGAGGGCTTCAACGGGAAGGGGAGGGACGGCCGTCCTCTCTAAATAGGAGCAGAGAGATGACCTTGAGACCTCAGGAGCAGGTAGATTGTATAGCCTGGAGTAATAATCGTGGAAGACCTGCAAGATGTCTTCCGTGAGGTGGACCGTCCGCCCCGACTGGGTTTTGATAGATGGGACATATAACGCAGCCCGTTTATCCCTAAGCGCACGTGCTAAGAATCTGCCCGGTGTATTACACGAGGTATAACAAGAGCTGGCGCATAGCTGCCGATATCTTTTGGGTCTGTGCTCCATGAGCTGCAGGATATCATGGCGGGTCTGAACAATAGCTCTCCGATCCGACTCCCCCCCACCCCCCGAAGCCTTATGCGAAGCCTCCAGAGATGCTAAGCGCGTTAGAAGGCTTTGGAGCTTAGCTGCAGCTTCCCTCTTGAGACGCGCACCATGCTTAATTAAAACCCCTCTGAGGGAACATTTCAACGCCTCCCACTGAATCTGGGAAGGAGTCGGATCCAAGGAGTGCGCGGAGAGGAAGATATCCGTCGAGCGCTGTAGGTCCGACAGACACAGCAAGTCGGACAGAAGAGACTCGTTCAGTCTCCAAGAGAAGGCCGGCAGAGTATAATGAGGAAGAGCCAGATCACAATGGACCGGGGCATGGTCCGAGTGGAGCGCGCTACCCACCGAGGCCGATACCACATAGCGGAGGAGCGAATGCTGCGGCAGAATGTAATCTATACGTGTATACGAGTTATGGGGGAAGGAGTAGAAAGTGTAGTCTCGGTCCAGTGGGTGCAGCAATCTCCACACGTCCACCAGCTGCATGTCATGGAGCAGCTTCTTGATTCTATTAAGAGCATTGTAGGCCACTGAGGAACGCCCAGACGAGGCATCCAGCAGCGGGTTCAGAGCCAAATTCAAGTCCCCCCCAGCACAATCTGTCCCTGGGCAAAGTGGAGCAGCGCATCAAGCGTCCGGGTCAGAAAAGACAACTGACCTGTATTGGGCACGTACATGTTTGCCAGCGTGTAGATTTGGCCCAAGACCACCACAGGGAGGGACTTATGGAAGAAAATGGCCACCCCCCCTGACTTTAGAGGATGGATCGCTATTATGGCACCAGGCAGGGAAGTACCTGTTACGGTAAGACTGTATATGGGAGGAGAGGAGGTGGGTTTCTTGTAGGAATACAATATGTGATTTCTGTTTATGCAAATGGTATAGGACCTGCGATCTCTTTTCGGGGGAGTTAAATCCCTTGACATTGAGAGACGTGAGACGGATATTCGTCATACTGACGCCTAAGAGAAGGACAGAAGCTCGTACCCCCCAAGGCTATAGAAACGCAATGTCCCGATTCGCCAACCGCAGAGCCAAAGAAACGACACGCCAACCGCAAACAATCAAAAACCAAGGCCTATCAAAAAGAGGCCGGTAAACTAATACAGGCAGATATCTAACTGCAGTAACCTCTTGGGAGTCCAAAGGGGCCGGACTAAATGGGGGAACCTGCCAGAAGTAAGGCAAGGATCTGCAGCAGGCAGGTAATAGCTCGTTAAACCAAAAATAAAGAGGGTTACGGCACTGCAAGAAAAACTGCAGTACGCAAGCCTCCAGAGACGTCTGATCAAGAGACGCTCAGGCGGGGGCACCCCCCTCGGGACGAGCCTCCTGACCCCAGCAGGGGAGGGATGAGCCTCCAGGGCACCAGCTCAGAAGGAGGCTAACAAAAGGCAGCCCTGGGGGGAGAGACCCCGCCAAACCGAGCACAGGGTGCGTCATGCAAGCTGAAGAGACTGGCAACCGCCATCAGGGGGCCAGCAAGGAGATTCCGAAGAGGATTTATGGGAGATAAGACCAAAAGTCCCATCACAAAGGGTCATCAGCGGTGCGACCTCCCTCTTGGCGGCAAACTATCCGGGCTGCCACGGCGACGTCGAGATCTTTGTGGCTGTGAGACAAGCATCTGAGTGTTCAACCTTTGATTGTCCAACAGTTGAGGTCTCACCATCACAGGAGTCGCCGAGATTGCTGATGACCAGTCCGGGAGGGACACTTCCGGTAGGCCCAAGGTAGAAACGAAGAGTGGCAAGTCCTCCAAGGAGCGGAAGATGAGCATTTTATCTAGGTGCTTAACTTGGAGCGAGAAGGGGAATCCCCACCTGTAGGGTATATTCTGAGATTGGAGAGACGACAGGAGAGGTCTGAGCGCTGCTCTCATGCGTAATGTGCGGCGTGACAAGTCCGGGAACAAGCTCAGCTGGAGACCTTCAAACTCGATTCGCTGCATCAGGCGGGCCTTGCGCATGATTTCCTCTTTGAGAGTGAAGTGATGGATCCTACAGATGACATCTCGTGGGCGGGTCGGATCCATACTCTGTGGGCGGAGTGCTCTGTGGGCCCTGTCGAATTCGATAAAGGTTGCCTCCGGGCGCCCTAAGATGCGATTGAACAGCTTTGTTAAAGTGGTGGAAAGGTCACCCGGTCTGACTGACTCCGGTAGACCCCGCAGCCGCACGTTATTGCGACGACTGCGGTTCTCCAAGTCGTCCATGTGGTTGGTTAACTGCAGGTGTTGAGAGGACTGCTCCCTTAGGGAGGACTGTAAGGAGGAAACGAGATTAGATGTAGACTCCTGGCTCTTCTCCAGCTGGTGTACTCTAACTTGGAGGTCAGCCACATCAGATTGAACCGGACGAAGATCCTGTCTCCAGGACCGCTGCATGTCCTGAGCTAGGAGCTGCAAGTCCTGTTTAGTCGGAAGAAATGAGAGAAGTGCCCTCAATTCTGGGTGTGCCTCCAGGGTTTGAGCTGCATCTTCAGGCGGGAGGAGCCCAGGCGGCTGAGGCAGGGGGGATCCCAGGGGTCCTCGCCGGGAGGGAAGGAGAGGTCCCGAGTCTCCTGACCGGCGTGGGGGGCTGCAGCCCCAAGTTGACGAGCTAGGGCTAGAAGCCCAGGGGGCGTCCTCATGCAAAAGGTCATCCACCTGGCTGCGGGGGCCGCCCGCGGGGCCCGACGGGGTCAGGGCAGCAGAAGGGCTCCCTCCATCAGAAGGAGGCGGTGCGGACCAGGATCCACCACCCCTCCCCCCCGAAGCCCCGCCACCGCCCCAAGCCACGCCGGGCCCATCACCACGACCCGCGGACCAGGGGCTGCCGTAGAGTCCATGGGGTTCTCATTAGGGCTACTGAGAGATGAGTGAGAGATATCCCCAGACGGGGGTTGGTAGCGGTCAGCACCCGATTTCGGGCCCCCCTTCTGCAGCTGGTGGCCCTTGGTGTCATCCGGTCGTGGCCCATCAAGAATTGCTGAGGCGTCAGAGGGGGCCAGCTGATCAGTCCCCCGGGCCATCGGACAAGAGGGGGAGTCCAAGGTGGGCATATCTGGCACGGGGTTGCGCCCTTCATGCTGGGACCCGGGTCGGGCCCCCTGAGCCCTCTCAGGCTGTGACCTGGGGAAAGCGTCTGCTGGGCTATCCACTAGCTCGCCCTGGCCCTCCGCCGCCCAGCTAGTGGAGGCAATCAATGGGGAGCGTGCCTGAGCTCCGCTCAGCAGGGCTGGAATGGCAGAGTGGAGGAGGGGTGAAGCCCCGGCGGCTCCGTGCTCCCGCTGTCCGGCGAGCCCCTGGCATGATGCTGTGGCCGAGGGTAGATGCCGGGCTCCCGACCCGCACTGACCTGACCGTGTCTCGGCGGCGTCAGTCTGCAGCAGGTGAGGCGCCATGTCGCGCGGCGTCCGTGCCGGGGATCCTCGCCGGGGTCCACGCAGGTCCGGGGCTGCAGCTTCGGTGTCTCCAGACTGGCGGGTCGGCTTCAGGGCAGCAGGCATCGCACGAGGTGACGAATCCTCCGGCACAGGAGACGGCAGGTAAGGAGCGGACATCCCTGCAGCGTCGGAGCCTCCACGCGCTCCCCCGTCGGTTCTGCAAGATGGCGCTGACTGCTCCTGAGCGCGGGAAGACGGGCCGCTCTCCGCCAGGTCTTGCAGGGGGGCAAAGAAATTAGAGATGGGCAACCCCAGCTGTTCAGTGGGTGCCGCAGGGGTCTGGGCAGCCCTTCTGTTCCCTCTTCTGACCATTTTGATGTCTCTGGCTTATGATAAAAGGCAAGTCTCTGGAGGAGCTCCTGCAGTTCACGTCCTGGCTCTTACATGTCAAGCCACGCCCCCCTGGGAATAACTTTTTAATGCGTTAACCGATACATGTGATTTTCAGATTATTTTCTCATGACACATTGTGCTTTAAGTAGGCAATTCATTTTGGTTGATACAATCTTTGTTTATTTGTGAAAAATATCAAGATGTTGTAAAAATTTGGAAACATTTTCAAAGTTAAAACATTTCTGTATGTACAAGTAAGTGAGTGCTTTTTGACATCTGGAATGCAGATTTTAGGGGGTGCTATATTGTATTTGCAAAGCCCTCAAAATACAAGAACAGGTGAAACCTTCCAGATGTCATCCCACAGGTGTTTCATAGTTTTTTAGTACCTAGCCATGAAAATGAAAAAAAAAAAACCTGCAATTCTACTATTCTTTTTTTTGTTTGTTTCATTTTTACAGTGTTCGCCATGCGGTATAATTAACAGGATAACTTTACGATGAGGGTGGGTACAATTACAACAATATCAATTTTATATAGTTTTTTTTATTTCACTACTTTTACACAATAGAAGTGCATTTGTAAAAAATTGATTTTCTGTGTCATCATAGTCTGACAGACATAACTTTTTTTTTATTTTTCTGTATATGTAGCTGATTAAGGGCTTGTTTTTTAAAGGACGAGCTAATGTTTTCATTGGTACTGTTATGGTACTGTTATGGGGGTTATATGATCGCACTTTATCAATCCTGGTAGTGTGTTTTGTTTCTATTTTTTTACAGCAGTCATGACATGTTACATTTTCTCAGCAGGTCGATACGATTACAGCGATACCAAATTTAATTTTTTTTCTATGTTTTACTGATGTTGCAAAATAAAAACACTTTTATTTAGAAAAAAAACACATTTTATGGCATCGCCATAGTTAGAGAACCATAACTTTTTTATTTGCATGTGTACAGAGCTGTGTACGGGCTTGTTTTTGCAGAAAGAGTTGACATTTTCATTAGTACCATTTTAGTGGAAACATTGCCTTTCTGTCCATTTCTGGGAGGCAGGATAAAGAAAATATGGCAACCCTCGTAGTGTTTTTTATTTATACTCACCGTGCAGTATACGTAACATGTTAGTTATACTCTGCTGGGTGATATGATTACGGCAATACCCAATTTATATAATTTTATTATGTTGTAGCAGTTTTTAAAAAAAGTTAGGGCGACATGTATGATTTCGAATGCGTATTTTTTTTGTACTTGGCGCCGACGCTCCAGTTCTAAATAGATATAGAAGAGTGTAGAATACGACAGATTTTTGGCACACTACATAGAGCGTAGTGCACCAAGTTTGGCGCATTAAGCTCTATGCCCATACTAAGTTTGGCGCATTAAGCTCTATGTAATGCGCCAAAAATCTGTCGTATTCTACACTCTTCTATATCTATTTAGAACTGTGATGTCGGCGCCAGGTAAAAAAAAAAGTACGCATTCTAATTTATACATTTCGCCCTCTTAATGTTTCAATGAGATTCTGAGAGTGTAGAATACGACCTATTTTTGGCGCATTACATAGAGCTTAAGGGGCCTCGTTTGGTGAATTACAATCTATGCCCATACAAAGTTTGGCGCATTAAGCTATATTTAATGCGCCAAAAATCTTCATACTGTCGTATTCTACACTCTTCTATATCTATTTAGAACTGGAGTGTCGGCGCCAAGTACAAAAAAAGTATGCATTCGAATTCACACATGTCGCCCATATTGTGTAAAACAATGTTTATGCATCTCCCTCTTTAGATCGTCATAACTTTTTCAATGATTTGTAAGCGGAGCGGTGTAAGGGTGTTTTCTTTTGTGAGACAGACTGATGTTTTTATTGGTACTATTTTGGGGCTTATCTGACTTTTTGACCGCTTTTTATTCTATTTTATGTGCTGCTGGATGAACAAAAATTTGAATTCTGCCATTGTTTTTTCCTCATCCTGCGGGTTAAATAACATGACAGATTTATAGGTTAGGTCGTTACGCATGTGGTGATGCCAAATACGTGTACTTTTTTATTTGTTCATTTTTTCAGTGATACGGGGTTAAAGAGTGTTTTACTATATATTTTATTTTTATTTTTTTCACACTTTTTATTTTTTATTTTATTTTCACTTGTCCAAATATGGGACTATACTCAGCAATGGAGTGTATTAGATCACATGCCTGTACTGCAATGTATTATGCAACTGTAACTCATCCTGTCAGGCTCAGCCTCTGGGCAGAGCCTGACAGGCCTATATCATAGACAAACTAGAGGCCATTCGCTTTGTGGGGGTACCAGTGGAGGACAAAGGGAGCTTGCTGCCGTGGTCCCTATTGACTGTGGCAACTAAGGGGTTAAACAGCCGGGAATGGAGCTACCTCTACTCCTGACTACAACTGCAGGAGCCTGGCTATCAATCACTACCTGGCTCCCGCAGCGATCGTGTGGGCACAGGTACATCGTGGAGCGTTAACTACCAACATGGTGCGTTAACTACCAAATCACCATGACGTACCAGTACATCAAGGTGCGTTAAGGGGTTAAACAAGCCTGTTCAAAAATAGCTAAACAATTGTTTAAGCCAAACTATATCATGGCTATTAGGAGTAGAATTATGTTATAATCCCATATTTAGTAAGAAATGTCAAGTTTCATGTTACATTATATGCTTCATATACAACTTTGTCAAGAATTAGATCAGGAGAATTCTTAGGTTTCAATTTTATACAATCTTGTTTGCATTATCTGTATTCAGCTTTAAAAATGTAGTACAATTTCTTACATCTCTCCTAGTTCCAGGGTTGAATGTACCTTATTCTAACAGCGGCTGACGTCAAATGCTATTAGATGGAGCCGTCCCTGGATCAAGAAGTGCTGACAGGCAAGGAACCTGAAACAGGTCATTGCTGTAACACCATGGGATTCCCCTTTAACGACTTATCAGCTCATAACTTGCCACTGACATATATTTCCTGGTCAGGGGCAGGAATACGATAAATAGAATCATTGATAAATAGTTCAAAGAAAGCACAGAGCTGATAAAAACTTGTAGCAAATAGTTTAAAATTCTTAAATTCTCTAGGCATGTGGAAGCAGGTTTGAAAGACTTTTACCTGTACTACTGAAACACAGCATTTACTATAGAATTACATTTCTTGTTATTCTTGTAATTCTGTGATCGTTTAAATGATATATTTGGTGTATATTTTCATACTGTATAGACATATCCTAAAAACAAGCAATGTGATCCTTATACTAGATGCAGGGGCGGAGCAACCGAAATAATGTTATGTGCCTGTTATTTATTTTCTAATAATTATATATGCAATAGTGCTGGTGTATGGTACACATACTGTCCAAATATTAAAATGATTACTCCAGTAACACACAGCTGTTAGAATTAATCAGTAAAAATTATGGCCTTATAGAATAGGTCTCACAGCGGCTTTCTCATCTAGCTATTTAACGGAGCCGGGCTTTCACACCACTTCGGGCTCCTACTTTCCTTTTCCCGGGCTTTGTGGGGGTTTTCCAAAAAGCACTAAATGACATTTTACTCTTTTTTTTTCTAGTTGAGTCTGTTAAAGGAACAGGGGGGTGAGGGGGAAGGGGGTTTAAAACAGCATAAAACATGGCTACGAGCTCAAAAGGGGTTAAAAGTTTCCCAGTAAAAACAAAAACAAGCTTTTTTGGTGCTGCTGATAAGACACAACATTCCTTAAAGGCTGTTAGACCCAAAAGAGGGGAGAGGGTCGGAAACCTGGGGGAACTTGTGTACATAACCCAGGAAAAAAAAGAATTGGTTAAACTTTTAAAAGGGAATAAAAAATCAAGCAAAATGTATGGAAATAGCCCTTTTTTACTTTCCCTTTCCCTTTGTTTAAAAAAAAGTAATGTGATGGAAATATCCCTTTAAAGAGCAAAAAGATAGGATAACTAGTAGAACTGATGCAATGATAACAGGTGCCAAAAAGTCCTCCATGGATTAATCATGAAGTTCTGCAGTACTGTCTTAAAGGGGGGAATTAGAAATAGTAAACAATTAACAGAACAATGACTGCCACCTTAATATGTTCTGTTTGATGGGTTTAACAATGGAAAATTCATTTTTAACATTTTTTGTATGGAGTAAAATTTTGCTGCATAGACAAGAAAAACCCAAAACAAAAAAAGACTAATAATAGGAATATAAAAAACCGTCTCACAGACCAAAAGAAAAATTCCAAAAACAAAATCTTTAATGATATGCATTAAAAAAAAATTAACCTTTATAATAAAAAGGGGCCCTCACCCATAAAGCCACAAAAAAATATGCAACGTAAAAGTAAAAATTCCCCCCCGGGGGTAAAATCAGTTTTTTAAATACAAAAGTAAGGGGAAAACAATGTCTAGAATCACGGGCAAAAAAAAAATTGAAACCCAAATTTACCTATTACAGGGAGAATTTGCCCCTATAAGAGGAGGAAAATGTGGTCAAAAACTCAAGGGTTTCTGAAGCCCTTTTGCCCACAGTAAAACCCCCCGTTGCCCCATTGGCCCAGAAATATACCATATAAAAAAAAAGCACTATCCCCATCACTATATTTACCCCAAATCCAGATAGAGCACTCGCCCCAAAAAGGGGCGACCACACCCCCTGGGCCCGACTCCCCCCAAACTAACTAAATTATACAGAAACCCAACATAAAGAAACAGACATAACCCCCCAAACGTTTCCCCAAATATGGTTAAACCCAGGGATAAAAAAAAAAATTATACATCTGTTTTAAAAGATAATGATGGTCCAAGTGATGGCATAAATGGGGCCCTGGTCCCAAACTTTTTTTTTAAATTAGGGAAAGGGTGAAAAAGGGGACCCATGAAAGGGTAAAAACCCCGTTTTTAATAGGGAAAAAAAAGTTTTGTAAAAATTTCTCGGGCCGCGGGATTATTTGGTCAGTTTACGGGAAAGAAAGTTTTGGGGGATTTTTTAGGGAAATTTTTTAACACAAAATTTGCAGGAAATACTTCACGGAAATTTGCCCCCCAAAGGGTATGCCCCTCAAAATGGAAAAAATAATTTAAAACAATTAAAAGCACTCTTTGAGTGTTTGTGTAAAACCCATCTTTGGGTTTTTTCAGACGACAATATTTTTTTGTAAAATTTTTCTCAACTTAAAGGGGGTTTAAAAGGAATAGGAGGCAGAAAGCTGCCTCGGGCCATTGAGTGTTGAAAGTACGCGCTTGCAAGCACTTATTTTCAACAGCGCTAATGAAGGCGTATTGCGTTGCACACAGGTGTGAACATATCCTAATAGTTTTATTATGTAAACACTATTGCTTTTTTTTAAAATTTTTTCTTTGGATGTACCTTTTGTAGGCATTATAAGACAGTATTACATATTATCTATTATCTATTATCTAGCACAGTTATTTGGTACTTTAAAGTGCCATTAATTATGGCACTCCACTGTTATTACAGCAGTGTTATGGCAGTTTTACTCTTCACTTTCATTTTTTTTACCTGTTTGTTTTATTACGTCCTTTAAACAAAAGTTACATGTTACATAGTTATTTAACATAGTTAGTATTTAAAAAAGGAAGACACAGTCCTTTCGATTTAAAACCTAGGGGGGAAAATTGGGTGGGGGAAGAGAAAAGGATTTAAAAAGCCCAGGCTCTCCATTTGGTTTTAATGCCCCAAACCCAAAAGCCAAAAAAACCAACCTGCTCCAGAATGGGACCCTATATCTACCCCAGAGCCGCCCCCCCCAGGGCCGGGATCCAAAAAAAAGGGCACGTAAAAAAAGGCATTAATATTTTTAAAGGGGGTTCCCCGTTGGGTTCAACCCCTTTCTTGAAATTTCTCTACATTTCCCGCTGTCCCAAATTTCCTCAGGCAGGCTATTCCAAGATTTACAGTTTTTACAGTGAAAAAGGGCCCCCCCCCTCCCGGGAAAATTGGGGAAATCCTTTTTTTTTCTAGTCGAAGGGAATGCCCCTTGTCTTTTGAGGGGCTTCACCTAAAAAATTTTTTTCCCCCCATATTTTTTTGTGGGGACCATTTATTTTTTTTTAAAAAATTTTTTAACCCAGCCCCCCCAAGCCGTTTTTTTCCTCAAACAAAAATAAGTTCAATTCTACTAACCCCCGCCTCAAAACAAAAGATGCCCCAAATTCCCCTTAAAAAGTTTTTTTTTTGCTCGTTTTTGAAATCTCCTAGCTCTTTTTACATCTCTTCTTTAAAACTGGGGGCCCCGAACTGAACAGCATAAAATTTTAAGTGAGGGTCCACCAATTCTTTGTACACGGGAGAATGACATCCTTGTCCCCCGAGTCCATGCCTCTTTTTAATTTCACGCCCAAAATCTTACGGCCTTAGGGGGCAAAACTGATTGACATTGCATCCTTTTTTTGTATTTTTTGATCTACAAAAAGCCCCCGATCTTTCCCCAAAAAGCGATTCCCCAAGTTTTCCTCCCCCTAGGAAAATATATCCTGTATATTATTTCCCCCCCAGATGCAGAACCTTACATTTTTTTTTCCCTTGAACCCCATTTGCCCAAATGGGTGCCCCAAAACTTTATTTTGTCCAGGTCTGCTTTTCAATTTATTGGGGCATCTTTTCCCTAGAATGCACCCACCCCTACAAAAGCTTGGGGTTTCCCTCTGCAAAAAACGAAAAAACCGGGCTATTTATCCCTTCCAATATAACGTTAAAAAAAAACATTAAATAAAAAGGACCCCAAACCGACCCCGCGGCACACCCTCCCAACCCCGGGGGCCATTTAAGTAGGGTTCATTTAACCCCCACTCCTAGTACGATCCACAGCCATTTTTTAATCCCCAAATTTCACACGTTATCCCTAACCCAAGGGTTTTAGTTTTCCCAACAAACGCTTTTTCGGGACAGTGTCAAACGCCTTTTTCAAAGTCTAAAAAAACAATAAACCCACTGCCCCCTATCCCAGACTTCTACTCACCTCTTTATAAAAAGAAATCAATTTTGGGCTGACCGCTTCTTTCCTTTGTAAATCCCCTTTTGGGAAACACTAAAAATATTGTGTTTGTCAAAAAATACTCCTGTAATAAATCCCTAATGAAACCCTCAAACATTTTTCCCCCCCAACAATGTTTAAAATTCTTGGGCTATAATTTCCTGGGCAAGACTTGGAAAACCTTTTTTGAAAAATGGGGAAATACAAAATTTTCCCTTGCGCCATCCCCCTGGGACTATACCCGCACCAGGGAATCCCCTAAAAATCATGTACAGGGGGAACACTTTATAACCGAGCTGACTCTTTTTAAAAACTCCCCGGTGAATGCCATCAGGGCCCGGGCCTTGTTCACATTTATTTATTTAACTTTGGGTTTGAAATTTTTTCTCAAAAGGGGCCAATTAATTATAGCAGATTATGTATTAAAAAGTACTGGCCCCCCCCTAGACCTCACTTGGGCCCACCCCCCTCAAATACTATCTCCCCTTTTTAGTAAAATACTGAGGGCTGAAGAACCTATTATACCTCTGCTTTCCCCTTGGTCACCAGTGACCACTCCCCATCAAAAAGGTTTTTAAAAATCCCTTCTCTGACTTTTTTGGGTTTTTTTTGGGATTTATTTTTTAAAGAAAATTTTTTTGGGGGTTTGTCCCTTGGGTATCCTTGGCCACTTGCCTTTCATTTTGAATTTTTTGCTGCTTTTATCACTTTTTTTTCAGATTTTTTTAAACTCTTTGTAATTTTCAAAGGCTGATGCCGAGCCCCCCCTGACTTATATTTTTTAAAGGCCCTTTTTTTTTAAATTTTTTTATTGCCCTCTTAAAAAGAAGGTAAAAAGCCTGTTTGGGTTTTAAATTTTAGTCGCCTATTTCTTTTTAACCCCCTAGGAATATATTTTGCAATAAATTTCCCCAAAGTATTTTAAAGCTCCTCCATTTGGCTTCTATAACACTATTTTTCTAATAGCTTCTCCCAGTCTAGGTCCTGTATTGCATCCCTCAAAAAACAAAATTTGGGCCCCTTTTTAAAAATTTAAAAGTTTTTTCTTTCCCGCCTGTTTTTTTTTTTTTTTTTCCCAAAATTTAACCGGGAAAAAAAATTATATTGTGGTCACTGTTACCAAAATTTTCAGAAACCCTGACCGTTCCCGACAAGTTCTGTTTTTTTTAAAATGACCAGATCCAACAGAGCAATCACTTCCCAGTGGGGTTTCCCCCACAAAAATGCCCCATAAAAATTTAACCTTTTTTTTTTTTTTAACCCAGAAATTTTTGATTTTTTGGGAACCCTTTTTTTTTTTTTTTTTTTTTTCCTTTTTTTTTTTCCTTTTTTTCAAAAAACGAAAATTTTTTTTTTTTTTTTTTTTTTTTTTTCCCCAAGAAAAAAAAAAAAAAACCCAAAACCCCCCAAAAAATTTTTAAAATTGGCCCCGAAAAAAATTTTTTTTTTTTTTTTTTTTTTAAAAAAAAAAAGTTTTTTTTTCCAAAAAAAAAACCCAAAAAATTTTAAAAAAAAAAAAAAAAAAAAAAAAAAAAACCCCCAAAAATGTAGCCCCCCCCCCCCCCCCCCGCCCCCCCTGGAGCTTTTGCCCCCCCCGCACCCAAATTTGAATTTTAGGCCCCTTTGTTCTTGCCCATCTCCTCATGATGTCGGGGGCTATAGATTTCACCAAAAAAAATTTTTCCCGCATTAAAACCCACCTTTTATTTTCCCCCCAAAAATGTTTCCACAACATTTTGCTACCCGCCAGTTTTAAAACCCCCTTTCACATTTGCCTTTAATCACCCTTACAAAAAGCACACTCCCCTTTCCCCCCCTGTTTCCCCCTCTGCTTTTCCTAAATAGATTTAAAAACCCTTTAAGGGTTTACCACCCAATCCCTGCAGAGTCCAGCCATGTTTTTAGCAATACCCACCACATCAATCAGCTCCTCTACAACTAGCGCCTCAAGTTTCCCCCCAATTTTTCTTAAACAACTTCAGCATTTGTGAATAGACATTTTTAAATTCCCCCTTTCCCTTTTTTCACTTTCCGTCAATTTGGTTTTTTTGGGTTTATCCCATCATGTTCATTAAAACATCCCTGGGAACATACTTTTCCCAAGTTATACATTTAAAAAAAAAAAGTTTATTTAAGTTTGTTGGGGGCAGAATGTATTTTTATGGTATTTCTCACAAAAAATCGGGGAAAACCATAAATATCTTTGTAGGCTCTGGTCACACGGCTTATTTGCGGCAAAAAAATTACGCTGTGTGGAGGGGGGGCGGGGGGGGGAGCGGGGGGCCCGGGCCCTCCCCCCCCATAACATCATTACTAGGGGCGCGAAAAACGCCCTAAAAAACATGTCACTTATCTCCCCCCCGCGGCGGATTCGCCAAAGGCGTTGAGGGGAACATAACCATATTTCTCTATGAGAACTGTGGATTACCATAATGACGGGATATTGCACCCCGAAATTCCGCATACGGATTTAATTACGGACTGAAATACGTCCCATTTTAAGCCGTGTGAACATAGCCATAGGGTGGAATGAAAAAAAAAAACACAATTAAGCCATTAGTTTTTGGGGTTTTGGGTTTATGCCTGTTAACTTTATTCTAGAGATCAGTATAATATAAGCCTTACTAAATTTACATTGTTTTCATTATACTTTCATAAAAACATTTAAACTTTTTAATTTGTGTGGTGAGACCAATATCTTTTTTAGCATTCTCTCAACATACAGTATTTATGTATTTATTGTGGTGCACACTTTAGATTTTATTAGTAGCTTTTTGTGGTACATACAACTTTTTGATCACATTGCATTCCATTTTGTCTGAGAGATTTTTTTATGATGTTCACCATTTGGGATAAAGAGATGTTCCCATTTCACACTTTATTGTCATAGGGTATGCTATTGAAGTGTGATAGACATGGGTCTCACCTCTGGGATCCACAACTGTCTCGGGAATAGGCCCCCAAAAGTTTCCATTCAGAATGGAGAGTAGGTTGTGCTTGTCCACTACTCTCCATTCTGTTCTCTATTCTAAACAGACAGTTTGGGGGGCCTGTTCCCAGGTTAGGTGAGCATTCCAAAGGTGGAAACCAAACCTATCCTATCAAATCAAAGTGTGAGATGTGGACACCACTTTAACTAATAAAATATTAAGGGTCCCAACACATATGTTTTTCCATCAACCCCCAAAATATACTGTATACATTTGAGATAACATATCTATAAGACAACTTTTATAGTATGGCAGGCCTTATTCAACATTTCAGTTCTAAGTATGGTTAGATACTAATCTTAAAAGGTAAAGCGTACAGTCTAAGGGTTATTCCCACACACCACAGGTATCACCTAACAACAAGATTTCCAAGTCCTCCATCACTATCTATGGGACTGACATACATAGCTTAGCACTGTACTCAGCTATCTCCTTCAGTGTCATAGATGGTGAATAAAGTGATAGTGATCCTCATACTACATTTAGACAGAAGACTCTGATTCTCATGGTCAGTGGGGTTCCAGTGGTGGGATCCTGCGTACATATATCTGTATTATTTATAAAGTAAGATGATGCATATTGTTTAATTTCAGTGGCTCACAATTGAATTCTTTTCTAAAGAGAGTGATTCATTTTCATTTTTCCGTAAAACACAGCTAGAAATAGTAATCCTTTAATGGCATTAAAATGTAATGAAAAGCTTAATAAAATATAAAAAAAAGTCTTAAAAAGTGAATATTTTATACACAACATATTGTTGTCTAAACTTTAAATAAACACAAAGGACGACATGCATGAATTCTGGCGCTGATAGACCAGTTCTAAATCGCTTTAGGGTAATATAGACTGCGCCAGAATCTATGAACCTGTTCGTGTATGTTCACACGGCGTACTGGGGTGCGTATGGTTGGCGCCACAATACGCCGGGTGTTTTGGAAGCATGAGCTGAACAACGCGTACTCCCAAAGCACAGGGAGGTCGGCACCCAGCCGACCCCATAGACATGCATTGTTAGCGGCGTGTAAGCACCTCTAACAATCAACATCATGTCACTTCTCTCCCCCGGGCGAACAATATGCGCGTATTGGTCGCCCGGGGAGACAATGCATAATTCATAGTTCTCTATGAGAGGTATGAATTACCGTAATTGCGGCGCACATTTTGCTGCATATAAAGCGCAATACGTGGTGAAATGCGTGTGCAATTATGCGCTGAAATAAGCTATCTGAACATACCCTTCTTCTGCAGTTCATACATACAGGCGCAGTCTAGTGCCAATACGACAACTCAGACAGACCACCATTAACTTGGTCTGGCTGTTCTAAGGCCATGTTCACACGGCTTAAAACTGGACGTATTACAGTCCGTAATTACGCGCCGGGGTGCGCAAATTACGGGTTGAAAACGTCCCAGTCATTACGGTAATCCACAGTTCTCATAGAGAACTATGGATTACGTCTCCTCTCCGTGCTCGGTGAATACGCCAAGGGGGGAGATAAGTGACATGTGAATTACCAGCGGCGTATACGCGCCGCTGGTAATGCAAGTCTATGGGCCGGCGAGTAGCCGGCCCCCTGCACCCGCCCCCGCTCCCGCCCCACCCCTGGCCACACAGCGTAATTGCGGGGTGTAATTACACCCTGCAAATACACCATGTGAACCTAGCCTAACTGTTGTGTTCCAAAGTTTTGGAGACAAAGAATCATAAATGTGTCTACTTCTTCTAATGTTGTGTGACGCCCGCAGAACGCCCACAAAATGCCAAAGTTTGGAGTGCGCCTGTTCATACATCTATAGAACTGGTCTACTACAGACTTTTGAGGCCAGAATTCTGGCGCAGCCCCGTTCATACATGTCGTCCAAAAATTCTACACATATTAGGTATCCATGTCACCGTAATAACTTGAAGAAATAGTTTTAATGGTTATTTAGTGAAAAATGTCAGCGGCATAAACAATAAACAGAAAATAATATAGCTCCTTTACAATTCAGGCTTCTTGTCTCAACACGAAGAAGAGGCTCACACCCCTTTGATTTAAAATAAGCATGAGCCTCTTATGCATATTGAGACAAGAACCTGCTAGTGAAGAGGAGTTGATTGCCAGAGAGCTCCAAAGGAGCAGGGGATGGGTTGGTACAGTAAGTATAATTTTTTGTTTGTTTTTTTATCCAGCCTGGAACCATGCGAGAAATCCCCCTTAAAATTGCTTAATGCCTTATTCAGGTAACTATTTCTGTTCATTCTACCAGACCATATGACTATATACTGTATATACAGTATATTACAAAAGTGAGTACAACCCTCCATATTTTTGTAAATTTTGTATTATGTCTTTTCATGGAACAACACTGAAGATGTAACACTTTGATGCAATGTAAAAGGATCATGCTCTGCTTCAGTATGTCACAGTACATGTTGGCATTCATAGTTCCTTTAATGAATGGTAGCTCCCTATAGTCGGCAGCACTTGTGCAGTTCCAAACCATAACATTCCCACCAGCATGCTTGACTATAGACAAGACATTCTTGTCTTTGTACTTCTCACCTGGTTGCCACCACTTACACTTGACACCATCTAAACCAAATAAATGTATCTAGATCTCATCAGACGACAGGACATGGTTCAAGAAATCCATGTCCTTAGTCTTCTTATCTTCAACAAATTGTTTGCGGCTTTCATGTGTATTATCTTTAGAAGAGGCTTCCTTCTGGGACGACAGCCATGAAGACCAATTTGACGCAGTGTGCAGTGTATGGTCTGGGCACTGACAGACTGAACCTCCCACCCCCTTAAACTCTGCAGCAATACTGACAGTACTCATATATCTATGTTGAAAAGACAATCTCTGGCTACGATGCTGAAAACGTGCACTTAACTTTTATGGCCAACCATAACGATGCCTGTTCTGAGTGGAACCTGTCTTGTTAAACCACTGTATGGTCTTGGTCACCATGCTGCAGCTCAGTTTCAGTTTCATCTTCTTATAGCCTGTGTCATCTTTATGTAGAGCAACAATTCTTTTTTTCAGATCATCAGACATTTCTTTGCCATGAGGTGCCATTTTAAACTTCCATTGACCAGCATGACAGAGTGTGAAAAGGGTAACACCATATTTAACACACCTGCTCCTCATTCACACCTGAGACCTTGTAACACTAACAGGTCACATGACAATGTGGAGAGAAAATGCCATATTGGGCTTAATTTTTCCATTTTCACTTAGGGGTGTACTCACTTTTGTTGCCAGCATATTAGACATTGATGGATATATGTTGAGTAATTATGAGGAGACACCAAATTTACATTGTTGTACAAGATGTACTTTACATTATATCAAAGTTACATATCCTCAGTGTTGTCCCATGAAAAGATATTATACAATATTTACAGAAATATTAGGTGTGTACTGTATAAATATTTCCAGTTTACTAACAGGTATTTTGGAATAGGTGGCACAACAGGTATGTAAAACCAGTTAAGTACATCCACTTTTTTACCCTTGCTCTTATAGACTTTACATGTATGCTCAACTATGTCGGTAATACATGCTAGAGGGAATCTCCTCGATTTCTTATCTAGACCACTTATTCAAAAAAAACAAAAGGGCTTCCAATTACATATTTTAAAAATGGGGCAGTCTATGAAGGAAGCATAGTCCAGCATTAGATTCATTTTAATTTTTTCAGGAAAAGCACATGTTTCAGGCCCATAGGGAAATACCTAAACATGCATATTACTAGAACATCAGACCAGGCTTTGTATTATTAGAATTTGGACTATCATAATTCATGTACAACATAATTTACAGGGATGCTTTTCTTAGTCACCTCCAATGTTTCCTTTTAATCCACATGGATGAATTTTGGTTAAAGGTACTCATTAACAATTGTTGCTGTGCTGCCTTCATCATAAAGTACTAATGTGATGTAACTAAAATACGAGTACAAATGTCACTTAATAATCAATTGTATACAGACATTTGTATATTGTTAATTGACTACTTATTTGTATCTGTGTATATGAAACATTTTATGCTGTACAATTTAAAGTATGTAACCAGTGAATACGACATTTATTTTATAAAATACATAAATAGATATTAGATCAAAATTCAAGAAAGTTACAAAATTAATACAACTTTTGAACGCATCATGATATAGGCAAAAAATATCTAATAGTTGGAGTTTTCACTCTATAGATGCAATATACTGAATGTGTAGGTATAAGGTAGTATTTCACTTAAATTCATGACTGACCAGACTTTCTGGTCGAAAAATCTAAGGCTATAAATTGTTCTGTTGATCTAAAATTGATCTACCATTTACTCCTTAATCACTTCAAACTTTTTCAGTTGGCTGAATATTTTTGCATTGGTAAAAGTAAAAATCAAACATTCAGTAAAATTATTTACCAACATATTTTAAAACAGTAATCTTGATATACCTTGAAAGAGTATCAAGCAAAATGAAAATAAATTGGTATACTAGAGCACATTTAATAATACGATGTGCAAGAATTTTGGTTTAGTGTGCACTAAAAATTTATTATGACCGTATGGAAAGGATTGCTGCTTTGAAATACATCACCATGCAACAAAATTGGGCCAAAATATAGTACAAAATTTTGATACAGAGTAAGCTAACCAAAAGGTGGCAAACCGACAAAAATGTCTAGAATAGCATCAAACCTCATACAGCCAGAGCTGTCTTAGTTTACAATGTCTAAGTATTAGGATTAGTAATTAGTATTTTTTAGATGGATGATTGAAAAGAGGAATATGGCAAGGTTACGTATCTCCCATTTTATTTCCACATGGTGTTTGAATGTAAATGGTGAAAATCTTGCTAGAGGAGAAGGATGTATGGATTTTAGGGACAAAACTAGCTTTGTCATTGTATTAGTATAACCTACTATAGTAGTTTGCTCCATGCGGACTATATGTGAGGTTGCTCCTGAAAGAGAAGATATGTGAACCCTTTGGAATCACTTAGGTTTCTGTTTTGATCACTATTATAATGGGGTCTAATTGCTTCCTACATCACAATTGTAAACAAACACAATCACTAAACTCTAAACTAATGTCATATAATCAGTTGCTCTGTTCATGTCCTTTATCAGGTACTAAGAGTAAACATCCACAGAGCAGAAAAAAGTATCCATTCTTCTGTACTTCTAGGTTCTTGTCTGAACTCACAAGAGAGGCTCGCGCTCCGTTAAAAGTGAATGTACTGCAAGCCTCTCCTGCGATAACTGGAAGTGACGTCAGACAGTAGAAGTGACACTGGTTCAGAAGCATCACAGGGCTGTAAGCTCTGTTTAATGGTAGGTTAATAGATAAAACCTCACTAAAATCCCTTACTAAATTCCATTTAGACTGTCCTATACTAAATTGCTTAGATTTGAGTTTAATTTGACATTGACCACATCTCTCTGTTCTAGCGCCAGTGGCCAGGATGGTGATGTGCTGTTTCTTATCTGCAAGATGGGAACTTGTTTAATTACATACTGACAAACTTCAAAGGGATTTTATCACAAAGTAAAATTGATGTAGGAAGCTTGCAATTTAAATAATACAAATTTTCACCTTTCATCAATATTAAAAATTCCATACAATTTTTGTTTTAGCTGCTACCTTAGTGATCCATAGTGTACAGATCATCTCTACAATATATAATATAATATAATTATATATATGTAAATATATATAATATAATATAGATACAATCAGTGAGGAGAGTTCCTCAGTCTTGGCTGCACATGCTCAGACATCACCTCTCCTCTCAGGCAGTTACTGTCCGTCTCTTCCCTGTTTAGTAATCACACACACTCAGTGTTGAACCCCAGGTGCTGTCCTTCTACTCCTGTCCTCTGTACTCCATAGTAATTAGTCAAACAGTGCAAATAAATAAAAAGGCACCTCAATCAGGTATGTGCATTGAAAAAAAAAAATCCACATGCTTGGTTCCTGCAGGGATTTAAACCTATAAACCCTATGCTGAAAGACAGAAGCCTTAACCACTCCGCTACATTAGCTACTCACAGTTCTTTACATAAACATACTGGGCCACATGTATGAAAACTGTTTTGGTCTAAGACTTTCTTTGTTGTCCATATCGAGAAATCAGAGCGCCCCTATCATTTTATATAGTGCTCTGGAGAAACAAAATGGGTGCTCTGATTGGTTGCTATGGGCAACATAGAAAGTCTTAGACCAAGACAGGTTTCATACATGTCCCCCACTCTTGTTTGACTAGAGTGAGAACACTGTGGTGCTAGGCATGGTGATACCAAGCCTGCTGGATCACATGATATGCAGTTCAAACAAATGAAAGAGCTCCATGGTAAAACCCCTTTAACCTTTTAGAGCTCTGTAGCTTTGTTATTAGAAACCTCTAGCTCTAATTTCCCTCTAACAGCCTCAGCTAAGAATAGCAGAGCTGATATGGCAATCACTGCCGTAGAACTACCCACTGCCTAACCAGGAAGGGTGAGCGTAGAGCCGGCTGTGGCTCTAAAAAACAGTATGGTGAGACAACTCATTTAACCTTAAACACATACCAACAGAAAAGATCTAAAATAGAAAAAAATAAGATTCAAATAATATATTTATACTGAGTATGACATTTTAAAGTATTTTTCAGTTCTTTTTATTTTTGTTAAAAAATATAATTTGGTGTTTCATGACTTAGAAATATATTCAAACACCTTTTCACCCATAAATAACACTATTTTTTATTTTATACTTTACGCCATATTAGATAATAAAGCCATTACACAACTAATATGTACTAAGGGGCACATGTATAAACGGGGCTGCGCTAGTAGTTTGGCGTCTTTTCGCCCAAGAATTAGCGCCTCACTCGCTTTATTTTTAAACAGGCGCACTCCAGTTTCAGGTGCATTACAAAGCGCCCACAGCATTCTGTAATGCGACTGAGATCGGGGGCGTGCTGGAGGCGTGTCGCACTACAACCGTACGAAGCTACATATTTATATCTTTAGTACGGCAAATCCAGGCGTATCACTGCTGGAAAAGTTAGACCACTTTAAAAGTGATGTCGTTTGTGCATCAGAATGTGCCTGATTTATGACCCGCAGTAGACTGGGTTAATAGATTCAGACTAGTGTTGAGCGAATAGTAAAAAGTTCTAGTTCGATTAGAACCTAGAACTTTTGTGAGTTTGGTTCGACGCTCTATTCAAACTCGAACTTGAACTTCGAACCCCATTAAAGTCAATGGGAGAAGATGTTCTGGTTCAGTTTTATACCTATACAGGTGAGGAAAAGCTGTAATTACCATTCATAACAGTAAACTGGAGAAACTTAATGAAGAAAAGTTTGCTCTAATAGTGACAGAAAAAAATTGATAGTCCAAAATACTTCATTCCATTCAATTGCTAACTGAAAAGATAAGGACAGCTTGCAAGCAGGAAGGTGCAGCGGTAGCAGCTGCTATGGGGCCTTACATTCTGAGGGGCCCAAAAGCCCCTTTGGCACACGGAGATTTGGAGACGGTGTGTTATACAATTACTGAACCCCTAAAACTGCAAATATGGAACTTTTGGGCAGTATGAGTATGATTTAGCAAAACAAATCACGATTTATATTATATATCCGTGTTAATGAGTTTTAGGCATTATGTGAACCTGCAAATGTCACCTAATAACAGCTTATTGGTGTGGGAAAGATGCAGCCAGCAATACCAAACTCCCTAACTATTGATGTCTATTGAGAGGAAAATGCTATCTAACTAAGAGCAGTCTGTACAGTACAGAGAGTAAGCTGAAAATGACGTTCACAAGGCAACACAGTGAAATATATATAACATGGTCATGTGATTTTAGCAGGCAATGAGAGCCCTACACCTCAGCGATGACGTTTTTGACACTTCTCAGTGCTCTGCACTGATTGGATGGCTGTCAAAGGTGCAGAAAGCTGATTGGATGGGCCCCAAAAGTGCAGAAAGCCGCTGAAAACGAAACTGAAAATGGCGTGTCAAACTAGAACTAGAACGTTACTCGAACGATCAGTAAAATGTTGTTCGAGTTCTAAAAATTCGAAAAATTCTACTAACTTAACTTTTTTGAGAACAGTTCGATCAACACTAATTCAGACGAATTCTACATTACTTATACACGCAAAAAAATGGTGCCTGCGCACCAAAAATCATACATGTCGCCCTAAGTGTTAAAAACAGGGAATGGGTTAAGTACAGTCATAAGATGTTTCCAGTAGACCTGTTCACTTTCAGTACTATAAATTTTTTTTTTTTTACAAATAGTAAAATAATAATCAGTACTTGACTTACCAACCCCCTTCTGCTCCCATGCCAATGCTTCCCTGGTCCCTTGCCAGTCTCTGTTTACCAGGCTTCAGCTATGACGTGTCATGTTGATGTGTGACTGATGCAGTCAATCATTGTCAGTACCGGTGATTGACTGTAGTGGACACATATCATGTTGACACAACATTGCAGAAGCCGAATGTAGAGAGACTTGTGGGGCGCCAGTGAAGCATCAGCAGGGAGAAACTGGGGATATACATAAGGTGATTATTTTTTCATTTGTTATACTTTCTGTCAGCATTGTATGCAGTTTGTATAAAATATCATGTTGCTAAAGAAAATATCTAGGTATAATATCAGACCAGAATGTAATTATCCCTGCATGTCTAACCAACAGAAACATAAAATCCTTCTACTTTTCTTTGGGCCCATATAAAGCAGGTGAAAAATTTAAGGTGGGCAAAAAAGGTCATAGGAAGAAGGATAAGAATAGCTTGGAATAGATAAAGGTGGCGAAGTAGAATATTAATTTTAACCGCTTCCCTCCGCAGTCTATTTTTTTCACACTGGTTTTTCCTACCCCCCTTCCCAGAGCCATAACTTTTTTATTTTTCCACCTAGATAGACATATGAGGGCCTTTATTTTGTGGGACAAGATGGTTTCATTCACCATACTCTAGAACATACTAGGAAACTGCAAAAAAAGTGGGTCAAAACGTGAAAAAAGTACTTTCATCATGTTTGCAGGAGGTTTTTTTTAACGCCATTCAATTTTCAGTATAAATGGTGTGTCTTTATTCTACAGGTTGATACAAATCCAGCAATGCCAAACATGTGTGTTTTCGTTATGTGTTGGTACCGTAAAGAAAATCAAAACATTTTCTATTTTTAACATTTTTGCCATGATGCCATTTTCTAAAACCAATAACTTTTGTGTACTTCTACCTAAGGACTTGAGTGAGGGGCATTTTTTTTGGGCTGACGTGTACTTATTATTAGTACCAGTTTGGAATACATGTGACTTTTTTCGATCACTTTTATTTACATTTTTAGGGGACATGACCAAAAAATTGCAGTTTTGGTGTTTAGAATTTTTTTTTCTTCTATAGTGTTCAGCGTATGGGATAAATTATGTTATCATGTTATTTAATATATCAGAGTTTTATGAACGTGGCGATACCAATTATGCGTAACTTTTTTACTTTTTTTATTTGTAAAATCGCAAAAGGGGGTGATTTGAACTTTTAATTTTTTTTACACTTTAAAACATTTATTTTTATTTAGTTTAACATTGAGTCCCCCAAAGGTGCTTCACCACTAGGGGTTTAAATTGTTTATATAGCCTATTTCATTATAATACAATGCAATTGAGTACACAAATATGGCGGTTTTACTACTTCCTGTAAAACAAGAAACATGGCTGCAGTGCAAGCCTTTACAAGGCTTCCAGTTCCATGTTAACTGATCAGGACCACGCGATCTCGCCACAGAAATCCTGATCGTAGTGAGAAACGGTGCATAGCACCATTTCTCATTCATTTAGACATTGCAGCCATGTTTGCCATGAAACCAGTGCCATTCCATGCTATTATCGGCGGTTGTCAGCTGCAATTAGCAGCCAGCACACGCCCCCTACCCACTCTATTACGTACCAGTACGACAAATGTCGGTAAGGGGTTAAGTATGTTAATCCACGAAATCCATGAGAAATCCCTTCTGTCCCATTTAGAAAAGTCCAATGTAATCTTAGTCCACAGGAGTGCAAAGTTAAGTTCAAAACGGAGATCTTGCTCAGAGGTAGTATGGACATGAAGTGGCCGTCTGGCCACTAAGTAAACACATAGAATCCCTCTCTATCTGTGGTCTTGGCCTACCACCTAGCCCCCCTAACAAATAAGTTTGACAATCTCCTACTGGCTATTTCAGATTCCCTCAGACCTTGAGGTAAGAGCCTTCACCTTAGCTCTACCTGTCGCTCCAACTTCTGACAGTCAACCACACTGCCCTGGTGTCTGAAGTAAGAGACTTTTAAGGCCTCTAGAAACCTGCCAGCTGGCCTGGAGTGTGGGAACAGCTACACCCCACGCTACAGCCATTCCTGAAAAGCCAACCCATATAAAGCCGCATAGCAGCTATTCAAGCAGCTACTGTAAGTGTCAGTAACTTTGGGTTACTGACCCAATGTGCTGACTTTTCCCCACTGAAGCCCCACTGAGGTCCGGCGGCACAGCTCTCGGTGGCACAGTTCTTGCAGGTCTCCTGCTGAAAATCAAATTGTGGCAAAAACATTCAATCACCTGATGTCGCTCTGCCCCAATACATATGTAATATGTCTAACCACATATTAAATTTTCAATCTAAAAGAGGAACTAAAGAGGCAAAAAACCTACACTATACCCCAAAAGTCCTCAAACATTTCCTAAAAGATTTTTATTTTTTTTTATCCTAGCGTGTTTCTCCCAAAATGTACGGTTTAATTGGAGGAATTAAAAGGTGATAATATTTAAGGAAAAATAACAAACTGGCTCAGTTGTGGCTCTAGTATTAGTATATGCTTGACCGCTAATACATAAAGAGTAATAATAACAAGGCTTACAATGTATGGATTCACATAAACCCTCATGTTATGTTGATACTCATGTAGAATGGAGAGGAAAGCACACTTGCATAGGGCTCTCCATTAAGTTCTTTGAAAGTTCAAGGCATTGCTGAACTCACTTGGAATTCCCATTGAAATGGATGGGGTGATTAACCCCTTAACTGTCTTTCCCTTAGCTGCAGCGATTGATCGCAGCAGAATTGATGTTGAGTTTCATTTCCCTGGTCATATCTACCATGTTCCAGTTAATAATGGATAAAAATTGAAAATCTGCAAAAAAAAAAAATGAAATTTTGAAATTTCACCTCCATTTTGCTTTCATTTCTGTGAAACACCTAATGGGTTAATAAACCTACTAAATGCTATTTTGAATATGTTAAAGTGTATACTTTCTTACATGGAGTGATTTATGGGGGTATCTAATATACATGTCCCTCAAAGTTATGCCAGAACTGGACCCGTCCTTAACCCCTTCCTGACAGACAGTCATAATAATATGGCTCTAAATATTTTTGCTCTTTGCCTTCTGAAAGCCATAACTTTTTTATTTTTCCACCTACATAGACATATGAGGGCTTTTATTTTGCGGGACAAGTTGTACTTTCTAGTGGTGTTATTTATATTACTATAGTGTATACTAGGGAATGGCAAAAATTCTAAGTCAGGCAAAATGTGAAAAAAAACATACTTGCGCCATGTTTGCGGGAGGTTTGTTTTTACGGAGTTTATTCTTCAGTAAAAATGATCTGTTATCTGTATTCCACAGGTTGTTATGCATCTGTCAATACCAAACATGTAGGGTTTACGTTATGTTTTGGTACCGTAAAAAAATTCCAAACATTTTCTATTCTTGAAATTTGTGCTGCGGCACCATCTTGTGCGACCAATAACTTTTTTGTACTAACACCTATGGATGTCAGTGAGGTGGCATTTTTTGCGGGCAGATGTGTACTTTTTAATGCTAGCACCTTGAAATGGATGCGACTTTTTTAATTACTTTTATTCCAATTTTTATGTGACGTGAAATGACCAAAAAAACGCAATTTTGGCGTTTGGATTTTTTTTTTCTTCTACGTGTTCAGTGTACGGGATAAATTATATTATATTTTTATAGATCGGACTTTTTCGGACGCGGCGATACCAAATATGTGTAACTTTTTTATTAATTTATTGTTTTTATTTGTAAAAATAGTGAAAGGGGGGTGATTTGAACTTTCAATACTTTTTTTTGTACTTTAAAACTTTATTTATTTATTTTTTTTACTTTAACATTTAGTCCCCCTATGGTGCTTGACCACTAGGGGCGTGATCGTTAATACAGCCTTATGCATTGCATAGGCACTGCATTAGGGTTTACAAAGATGGCGGTTTCCCCACTTCCTGTTTGTGGACGGAAGTGGGGCAAACAGGAACATGGCAGCGGTGGGAGCCTTCACAAGGCTCTGCGCTGCCATGTTAGCGTGTCGGGACTCCGCGCTGAAACCGCCGGGTGTTAGCTGCAATTAGCCGCTAACACCCGGCGACGGTGAAACAGGATCGTGCCGCGATCCTGTTTCAAAGCCGCTTACCGGCGCTATGACGTACTCATACGTCATAGGTCGCTAAGGGGTTAAAAAAATCTATGTTGCAAATTTTCTCGAAAATTTGAAAATTACTACTATACTTCTAAGCCCACTGATGTTGTAAAAAAAATTAAGACAGTTAGTGTGGAATAACTATCTGTCTTGCATGCAGAAATTTTTGAACTTTGAAAATGGTAAAATTTTCAAAATGTTCACGACATTTTGATACTTTTTCAAAAATTAACAAGGATTGTAGGGACCAAAATTTCTTAGTAACTTAAAGCACAATGTGTCACAAGAAAACAGTCTCTGAATCACATGGATAGGTAAAATTATCAAAAAGTGATTCACACACAAAGTGACACATATCAGATTTAAGAAATGGGGCTCTGTCAGGGAGGTCAAAACTGGCTGCAGTGGTAAGCTTTTCCAAAAGAGTTTTATAAAAGTTAGCCAGATTACAATCAGGACCTGGACTTTTCCCTAGAGTCAGGGAACTTATTGCACACTTTAAGGCCATGTTCACACAGCTTAAAATGGGCCGTATCTCGGTCCATAATTACGCGCCGAAGTGCGCCAATTACGGGCCGAAAACGGCCCATTCATTACGGTAATTCACAGTTCTCATAGAGAACTATGGATTATGTCTCCTCTGTCACTTTCTAGCGGCGTATACGCGCCGCTAGCAGTGATTGTCTATGGGCCGGCGAAGTGCCGGCCCCCCGCTCACTCCCCCGCTCCCGCCCCGCCCCTGTCCACACGGCGTAATTGCGGTGCGTAATTACGTTCCGCAATTAACCCGTGTGGACATGGCCTAAATCTTCAGGAGAAAAATAATATTATATCTGTAAGGCCTATGAGGGGAATTTGGAGAGCACTGTTTTAGAAAGGAACAGAGTGGAGGAACCTATGAATGTGGTGACAGAAGGTTATAAAAGGATGTGTGGTGCTCCTGAAATGCAATAAGGATTTCAGAGGTCAAATGCACAAAATTTCCAGATGATCTTTTAATGGATGGAATGAAGAGTGAGGTTCTCTTATCTCTAAGAGCACAGGCTAATCATTTTCCAGGCTTGCACCCGGAGCAGGAGCTTGTGCCAATCTGACGGTAGCATTTGTAATTATCATAAAGCTGAGATGGATCTCATGCCTGGCCTGTATTAACGCTCCAAGATCTGACTACAATAATGAACATTTATGAAAAGACTCAAGGGTACTGAGCCGGTTCGGCAAGTTTTAGAGATTAAAAGCAGCTCCCTCTTAGGTCTTGCACCATGTTTAATCAGATTTTACCATTGTGTCTGCGGTGAAGTCAGGTCAAATATGTGAGTGTCTAAAAAGACTTTGTAGATCTTAAATCAGAAAGACATAAGGGGTCAGACACCACCTATTAACAGGGAAACCTTATATATACAGTGATTTACTAACTCCAATAAGGGATCCAAAACATCCTACTTGGGCAGTCAGCCCTAATCCGATGGACATAAAACATATAAGGTTTTCTTGTGAGACCCTCTGCAGCGTGTGACACTGTAGAAAGAGTTGAGAAATCACAAATTAAAATGTCCTGCCTGACCTCCCCAACATGTTTCACCAGCAAAATGGCTTCATCAGGGGATAGAGGTCCGGTCCCATGTGGCCTAGCTCATTTCCTTTTATATCATCTTAGGTACACACCATATTCAGGTGCTCACCAATTGGCCACCAGAGATTAAACAATACCCATTCCCCCTTTTACTCTCCTGCATGCATTACCATTTATTTATGTATACATTTATTGTTTCTACTGACTGCGTAGATTTTGTGCTAACTACAAATACAATATATGCAATACAATGTATGCACATACAATAGAGCATGAATGTACTAGCATTTCTGCATATTTCCATTGTAACATAATGAATTAGGTACCTAGCTGAGAACTGTAAGAACTAATATTTCGTGGGGAAGGTGGGAGTTGAAATTGCGGGGGGGCGCAGGCTAATCATAAGGCCTGGAGCTTTATTAAAATGAATATGTATATTAGATACAGAGGAGAAGAGGTTTATGGGAAAAGACAAAGATAACAGTGTACAGTATAATGGAGCACGTATTCCCAATGAATATGCATATTAGACATAGAGGAGAAAAAGTTTATGGGAAGTGATAAAGTTAGTCGTGTGCTGTAAAATGTAATACCTATTCTGCTTAGTCCGTTGTAGGTGAGACACAATAATGTGAGAGAAGTTGGACGGAAGTCCATCACAGTTAGGGCAGAAATGTCCATTGATACAGTACGCAGGTGCGGACGGCATGGTAAGATGGAGCACAAGCCCGCTATGGAGATGGTGAATTTGCCTGAGGAATGTTGTTTATAAGAATGCAGCAGTAGCAGCAGCAGCAAATAGTATCAGTATGCATCTGCAGGAGAGTAAAAGGGGGGATGGGTATTGTTGAATCTCTGGTGGCCAGTTGGTAAGCACCTGAATAGGGAGTGTACCTAAGATGATATAAGAGGAGATGAGCTAGACCACATGGGACTGGACCTCTATCTCCTGATGAAGCCAGTTAGCTGGTGAAACATGTTGGGGAGGTCAGGCATGACATTTTAATTTGTGATTTCTCACCTCTTTCTACAAGTGTCACCCGCTGCAGAGGGTCTCACAAGGAAACCTTATATGTTTTATGTCCATCGGATATGGGATGACTGCCCAAGTGGGATGTTTTGGATCCCTTATTGGAGTCAGTAAATCACTGTATATATAAGGTTTTCCTGTTAATAGGTGGTGTACCACCAGACTTGATAATAGAAAAGGAGTTATTTCTTCATAATTAGAAAGGGATAAATTGAGAGGTTAGAAATCAGGTTTTTTTTAAATAGTGTGTATCGAGGTTAAGTGTTGTACATAATAAAAGTTACGTTTTAGTGCTTTATAGATTGAGAACTGACAGAGTTTAAGTTTGTGTATGGCAAAATAGTAAATATAGTTTTTCAGTTTCTCACCATCTCTATTAACCCTCTGACTTTATGCTCTGAGGGCAGATCACTTAAATCAAACAAAATCTGGCAACTCTATATGCAATAATATAAAAAAGAAAAAACACACATACGAGTAGCGTTACATATTTTGTCAGGCCGAAAAAAGACATACATCCATCCAGTTCAGCCCATTTAAAGATTTCCCCTGAGCCACTTTCTGTGGACTGAGAGCAATGAAACTTGGCACAGTTATTATTCCTTCTCTACATTGGTGCCACCTAGGGACACACACTTCTCCCATCTCTCTAAAGGGAACCTGTCACATAGGTTATGCCCCCTTTGCTGAGGGCAGCACAAACTAGTGTCAGACCTGCTTTTCCCAGTACTGTGCCCCTTATTCTGTAAGATGCAGCAGTTTTAGAGCATTTACCCCTCAAAACGTATTCATGAGTAGGTGTTAGCTCTGCCCACCAAAGGCTAGCTCCGCCCACTGACAGTTATTCACATGTTTCTACCTATTCAAAGTAATAGGTTTATCAGTTGAGGTGGGTGGGGCTATCCTCAGGTGGGTGGGGTTTGAAAAAAAAAAACTGACTCTTTGAATGACTCTTCGAATGACTTCTGGCTGAAAACTGCAGATTTGAGCATTAAATACACGAAAACTACAGCATCTTACAGAATAAGGGACACAGCACTGGAAACAGCATGTCTGACACTACCTTGTTCTGTAAGTGAAGCAGGAATTGTAATCCAGCGATTCGGATAAAGAGATACTCCAATTATAAAAATTCCAGTATTTTTATTTCAAAATCCATTAAAAACAGAACAATGGCGAAGGCGCACAAGCACAGAATGACATGATGCCGACGCGTTTCGGGGCTAACCCCTTAATCATGGCATACCGACTAATAGTTAATACATGGTATATATAGCCAAAGCATGTCATTACACTCACCTCATACCTGTCGTTGGAATGCACTCCATCCTGGAAACGGCGTCGGGTACATCCGGCAGTGTCGGAGACTTCCGGCAATGCCTGGATGACGTAGCTGATATCGTCACGTGATAAACAATCACGTGATCGGGAACAGCTTACCGCTTCGCGTATGCGCGAAGACCGCACTAAGGAAAACAACCCATAATGCGGAGATAGAAGCGGCCCGCTGGAATTGCCACCAAAATGAAAACCAGGAAGGTCAAATAGTCATCCAAGGGTCTGATCAAGACATTGACATTTTGAATTTAGCTGATATTGAGTTGACAAATATTCAAGAAAGTCCTGAAAAAGGGTTTCAATTTTGTGGTTAGACAACCGTTTGACTTGTTCTCTACTATCAAAAGCATAAATAAGTTTATCAGGGATTTGACAGTTAAAAGACATTTTTTTGATCAGAAAGAAAATGAGGAACAAGTCATTGCAACGCAAAATGCGGTGAATCAATTTGCAGGGCTCAATTTTCAAGAACAAATGACACTCCAGACGTTACAGAATCTCAGTGATGTTCAAGAGACTGTTCAAGTTTCCTTATCTCAATTTGCAACCAAGAATCCCTATTTGTACCCTATTCAGGCTAGGACGGAGTCCATGAACACATTTCAAAATGTTATCACTAGGGAATTGAAACAATTACAGGGTTTGCACCAAGAAAATGTATCTAATTTATCACGTCAAGAAAAACTGGCATTAAAAGATCTACAAAGTATGCCGGAAGTGCAATTTAAGATGGCGGATAAAGGAGGGACAATTGTCATCATGAAAAATTCTCAATACTTATCTCAAATGTTGTCATTATTGTCGGATTGTGACACATATCTGTTGCTTGCTAATAATCCAACATCTTTATTTCAGGATCGCCTTAATGCTTTATTACAAGAGGGACTGACATTAGGGATTTTTCTAGTTCTCAGGTGGATCATTTGAGGGTTATGGATCCCATTATTCCATCTCTATATGGATTGCCCAAGATTCATAAAAATAGAAATTGTCCTCCAATGAGACCTATTGTCTCCGGAATTGGGTCCCTCAATGAGCCGCTCTGCGAATGGTTAGATTTCTGTCTTCAGCCACTTGTTAAACGTGTTCCTGGCTTTATACAAGATACACGAGATGTACTTAACAGTATGACCGGTGTCACTTGGCAGAACGAGTTTAGTTGGATATGTTGTGACGTCCAGTCTTTGTACACTTCCATACCACTGGACATCACCCTACGTGCCCTAGAATTTCATTTTTCTTGTTTCAGTGATTTTTCCATGGAGTTACAATCTTTCATTATACTGACTGTTAAATATCTAATGGCACACAATTATTTTTTGTTTGATGGTAAATTTTATTTACAGTTACGTGGTGTCTCTATGGGGGCAAAGTTCTCTCCCTCATTAGCGAATCTGGTGATGGCATGGTATGAGAGTATGTATATTTTTTCAGACACTAATCCATTTTTGGGTGATGTCCAGTGGTTTGGAAGGTACATAGACGATTTGTTGTTCATTTGGAAGGGCCCACAGGAGGGGATTTGTACCTTTACACAATATTTGAACAATAACCCTTGCAATCTTGTTTTTACATACAACACACATCCAACACAAGTGGAATTCTTAGATTTACAGTTATCCGGACAGCATGGATGTAAGGTCAGCACTAGGTCTTTTCGCAAGGAAATTTCTGGTAACACTATTTTACACTACAAGAGTGACCATCCGAGACACACCCGCTTATCCGTACCTGTGGGTGAGCTCACCAGAGCAAAACGTAATTGTACATCACAGCAAGATTTTAATATTGAATCCCAAAATATTTTTAGACGTCTTAGTGCCAGGGGATATCCCAATTGGGTGTTACATCGTGCATGCTCAATTGTAGACAATGAATCCTGTGATGACCTATTGAATGTTTCTAAATCCCAACAATGGAAATCCTTCATGCCCACGGTTGTTATTAACAACAGTGCGCAATTTTCAGAGATCAAGAAAATTATCTTGCGTAATATTTCCATCTTATATGATGATCCCACTCTTTACAGCATTTTATCCCAGGGTTGCCGGGTCGTTGCCAAACGACCTTTAACTATTGGCAATCGTATTGCTAGGAATTTTTTTCGGTCTGACCAGAAAAAATCAACATGGCTACAGCAATGTGGCTTTTACAAATGTGGGGCATATCCCTGTAAAACTTGCTTATTTTCCAAGGTTGTTGTAAAAACATTTAACGTACATGGTAAATCCTTTGATGTCAAACAATATTTAAATTGCAACACTACATCTGGTATCTATTTAATTGAATGCACAGAATGCAATTTATTTTATGTAGGTTCAACAATAAGAAAATTTAAGATACGAATATGTGAACATTTAAATTACATACAGAATCCGCGTCTTCGCACTATCTCAAATGCGACACGGCATTTTATTACAGAACACAATTCTAACAATAAATACTTCAGGGCTTTCGCCATTGAGAGGGTTACTTTATCAAAAAGAGGAGGTAACTTACGGTACCATCTTAGAGATAGGGAGGCTTTTTGGATGACAATACTGGACACTATTTCACCTAATGGCTTGAATGTTAAGAATGAAGTTTTATATCATTATTAATTATTATGGATATAAATACATAAATAATATGTTTGGGTGATAGTATTTAGTGGTTTTGTTCGATCAGTACATCTTTAAGGCTTTATATATTTAGAATGTGTGCTTTGAGACATTATGGAACATTAGTAAGTTGACACATACTTTTATGTTTTGGTTTTATGCATATCCTCCACAAGCCGTGGAGTGCTCCACAGCTGGACATGCTGTCGGTCCGCACATTATTTCCACCTTTCTAGCGGGCCGCTTCTATCTCCGCATTATGGGTTGTTTTCCTTAGTGCGGTCTTCGCGCATGCGCGATGCGGTAAGCTGTTCCCGATCACGTGATTGTTTATCACGTGGCGATATCAGCTACGTCATCCAGGCATTGCCGGAAGTCTCCGACACTGCCGGATGTACCCGACGGCGTTTCCAGGATGGAGTGCATTCCAACGACAGGTGTGAGGTGAGTGTAATGACATGCTTTGGCTATATATACCATGTATTAACTATTAGTCGGTATGCCATGATTAAGGGGTTAGCCCCGAAACGCGTCGGCATCATGTCATTCTGTGCTTGTGCGCCTTCGCCATTGTTCTGTTTTTAATGGATTTTGAAATAAAAATACTGGAATTTTTCTAATTGGAGTATCTCTTTATCCGAATCGCTGGATTACAATTCCTGCTTCACTTACTGGCATTCATCTCCGGCACCGAGAGGATCCGTGCGATTTGGGACGTGGAGTGGTGAGCTGGCTACAAACTTTTTTCATTACTACCTTGTTCTGCCCTCAGCCGGGGGGGTATAAACTATTTGACAGGTTCCCTTTAAATGCTCTAAAACTCCTGCATCTTACAGAATAAGGGACACAGCGCTGGAAACAGCATGTCTGACACTCCCTTGTTCTGCCCTCAGCCAGGGGGGTATAAACTATGTGACAGGTTCTCTTTAAGCAACTGTAAACACCTCGCTTGTAGAAGTTGACATTTTCCTCCAAAAGCCATTTCGGAAATCAGAGTCTCATTATCTGGAAAATGCTTGCCCTTCAAAAATAACTTCATTGTTGGAAAGAGGTGGAAGTCTGATGGTGCGAGGTCAGGTGAATAAGGGCTGGTTCACACGGCATATTCAAGCCGTAATTGCGGGACGGATTTCGACTGCAATTCGGCGGATTCGCCGAGCGGGGAGGAGAGACGGAATCCATAGTTCTCTATGAGAACTGTGGATTACCGTAATGGCTGGGACAGATTCCAGCCGTATTGCAGCGCAGTACGGCACGCAATACGGCTGCAATCCGTCCCTGAAATAAGCAGTGTGAACGGCCCCTAAAGGGGATGTGGCAGAATTTCAAAGCCACAGGAGCATGCTTCCACTTGGGCAACATGGGAGTTATGAAGTGGTGCACTCTCTTCCAGAAGGCGGACACCTTTGGTGAGCATGCCACGTCTCTTGGTTTTGATGGCCTCCCACAAATTTCCACTGCACTGAAGCATAGTATGCCTAAGAGATCATAGTACCCTTTGCTAGGAAATCCATAAATACTAATCCGTGCTGGTCCCAAAATACTGTGAGCATGACCTTGCCTGCCAAGGGTTGGACATGTGCCTTCTTTGGAGGCAGTGAGTCATGATGCTTCCATTGCATCGACTGGACTTTAGTCTCAGGATCATAGCAATGGGCCCAGACTGTTATCAGTCTGTTGAAAAAGTCCTTCTGGTTTCCATGGCACATCATCAATAGAGGATGAGAGCATTTGACTCGTTCTTGCTTCTGGAAAGGTGTGAGCAGCCGGGGAACCCAGGGAGCAGATACCTTATGCATGTGAAGATGGTCTTGGACGGACCCCACACTAATCTTGACATTTTGGGCTAGGTGGCAGAATGGTTATGCGGTGATTTTTATGCTGCCTAGTGTGTTCATCAATAGAAGAGTGGGGTCGCCCTGAAATTGTAACTGTTTGCACCGAAGTCCGACCACATTTGAATTGACGGTACCAGTTCTTGACTACATCATATGATAGGAATGTCACGTTCGTGTCATCTGGCTCTGGTCGTCGGCGAAAGCCGCTGCGACCATAACTGCGGCCTTACTTTTTCTTGTGTGAACTCTGTCTTACTTCTGGGACTCTAATTATATCCTGGCCAACGCCCGTGGCCAGGAACTTTCCAGCACTCTCTGGGTTAATCTCACTCTCAGTGATTGACAGATTCTGCTTCCTATCACCTCGGCTCTCTTTCCTCCCCTTTCCCATTTATAGCCACCACTTCCTTCTATCTTTGCCTGCTATGGGTTTTTTTTCCCTGTAGTTCGCCGTTTTTGCTTCCTTGTGCTTTGCTCTCCTGACCTTTGACTTTGGACTGCCCCGGTTACCCTCTTGTCTCTCGCCTCTGTACCTCGTTTTCCCCAAACCCTGCTGCTGACTTCGGACCGCCTGACTATTCTTTTGTTTGTTGTCTGTTTGTCCTGTCTGTGTCACACTTATAAACAGTGCAGCTATCAGTCTTCTGGTTGGGGCCGGCCTGTTAAGGAGTCGGGTTCCCCAAAAGGAAGGGACAGGGGCTGGGATCAGAGTCAGGGCCCACTTGTCTGTTGTGTGTCCCTGCCCAGTCCCTGACATTATAGCAGGCCCCATACTCAAAACTTCTCACCCGCGGTTCAGTATGAGTACCGATCTGTCGGTCCGGACCGTCTGGATGAGTTAACCACGCAATTCCAGGGTATGGCGGCCTTATGCCCCCCAGATCCACTCCGACTGGATGCCATGTCTACTCCGCCTCCTGATCCAGATCGTCCCGTTAGTATCCGTGCCCCTCCCGGGTTTTTTGGTCAAGGTGTACAGCATAAACCAAACCTGCGACTTCCTGACTGTTTCGAGGGAAACCCTGATAAGTTTCGGACCTTCGGGGAATCCTGTCGCCTATTTTTTCGGTTAAAACCTTTTTTTCCTCAGAGGCTGAGAAAGTTGCCATGGCAGTGTCCCTCCTCCAGGGTCCACCTCAGGATTGGGCATTGAGCATGCCTCCTGAGGCCCCTGAGTGGAGATCGGTGGAAAAATTTTTTTTCTTAATGGGCCATATTTATGATGACCCTAACCGGGCAAGCTTTGGCGGAAACTCATCTCTTATCCATCCGCAGGGTCATCGCACTGCTGGGGAGTACTGCTCTGAATTCCGCCAATGGAGCTGGGGCAATTGGGTGGCCTGATCCCCCCTAAAAAACCCTCTTCAGACAGGGGCTGTCTGAAGCTGTGAAGGATGCGATGGTCAGTCATCCTACTCCAGAGACCTTAGGGGTTTTTTATGACCTTATCTGTATCTATCGACAGAAGGTTGAGAGAAAGACGCAAGGAAAAAAATGGGGGGTTTTTCTGGAAAGTTTAGATCGAAGTCCCCTGTTAATTCTTTCTCCACTATGTCTGCTAAAACTCCTCTTCCACTCTTTTCACCATCCTCCTGCTGCCTTGTTTCGGAGGGGAACCCATGGTGTTGGGCTCCGCGTCGGCGGCTATCAGGAGGAAACATCGAGCGGACAATGCCTTGTGTTTCTACTGTGGGGAGTCCGGCCATGTCCTGAGGAGCTGCCCGACCCGGCCTAAGTCACCGTGGGAGAGCGGCAAACGCCTGAAGGATAACTCAGGCGTACAGGTACCCCTTAATTGGGATAACAAGATTTCTTTGCCGGTGACCTTAATTTCCGGGGCCAAGAGTTTTTTGTGTCAACTATGATCGATTCGGGAGCAGCGTTAGTTTTCAATTAGTATGACTGTGGCCCAAGCCTTAGGGGTAGAGCTAATCCCGTTATGTTCTCCCTTTTCGGTTTCAGGTGCTGACTCTACCCCCTTAGCGGAGGGAAGAATAGAATACCGCACCACTGAAATTACGTTGAATGTTGGTTGCCTGCATTCCGAACAATTGTTTTTTTTTGTGATGGAGAGACTTACTACTGATATTATTTTGGGCTTACCATGGTTACCCCTTCAAAATTTCCTGTGCTTGACGGGAGGACTGCTGATTTGGGTTTTAAATGGGGGCGTCATGTGGTCCTCATTTGAAGACTGTACAGTCCTTGGTGTGTTCTATAAATGATGATTACACTATGCCCGATTTCGTCTCTGATTTTGAAGATGTCCTTGATGAGTCCGTTGCGGACGCCCTCCGGCCGCATCGGCCATATGATTGCGCTTTTAGACCGGGTTTTCCGGGGCCAAGCTGCCTAAGGGTCGTATTTTCAACTTATCTACCCCGGAACGGGAATCTATGCGTCAATATATCAAGGAAAGCCTGGAAAAAGGTCACATACGACCATCCACCTCGCCGGTGGGTGCTGGTTTTTTCTTTGTTGAGAAAAAAGATGGAGGCCTCCGTCCCTGTATTGACTACAGGGAGCTCAATAAGATCACTATAAAAGACCAGCATCCACTTCCCCTGATCCCGGATCTTTTTAGCCAGGTGGTCGGTGCCCGATGGTTTTCCAAAATTGATCTCCGTGGGGCATACAACCTAATCCGGATCAGGGAAGGGGACGAGTGGAAGACGGCCTTTAATACACCTGAGGGGCACTTCGAATACCTGGTCATGCCATTTGGTCTTTGTAATGCCCCAGCCGTCTTCCAACGATTTGTTAATGATATCTTTAGAGACCTTCTGGGTCGTTTTGTTATTGTGTACTTAGATGACATCCTCATCTTTTCCCCGGATTATGATACTCATCGGAATCATGTAAGGGAGGTCCTCTCCAGGTTACGTCAGAATCAAATATGTACCAAACTGTCTAAATGTCTGTTCGGAGTCCAGGAGGTAGGGTTCTTGGGGTACATACTTAGTCCTAGTGCTATAAGAAAGGGCCCACAAAAGGTTTCGGCCATCACACAGTGGGTAAGACCTACTACCCTAAAGGAGATCCAACGCTTTTTAGGTTTTGCTAATTACTATCGCAAATTTATCAAGAATTTCTCCTTGATTGTTAAACCCCTCACTGACCTTAAATAAGAAAGGGGCAGACCCCACCTCCTGGACACCTGAGGGGCCCAACAGCATTCTCTACCTTGAAAAAAATGTTTCACTTCTGCACTGTCTTGGGCCACCCAGATCCTGAACAACCTTTTTTCGTAGAGGTGGACGCATCTGAAACAGGGGGGGGAGCCCCTCCTGTCCCAGGGAACTGAACCTTATACTAATCTTCGGCCCATTGCCTTCTTCTCCAGAAAGTTCTCCACCGCGGAGGTCAACTACGATATTGGCAACCCGGGAACTGCTAGCCATAAAATGGGCTTTTGAAGAGTGGAGGCATCTTCTGGAGGGGCCAGACATCGGGTGACTGTTCTTACAGACCATAAAAATCTGTTGTATCTTGATTAATGCTAAACGTTTTAACCCCCGCCAAGCACGATGGCTCTGTTTTTTACTAGGTTCAAATTTTGTGGGACCTGTCGTCCAGGGCAAAGAATGTTAAGGCTGACGCCTTGTCCCGAAGCTTTGGTAAAAAGTGACATCTCGGAGGAGGAACCCGAAAATATCCTCGCTCCGGGAGTGGTTGTTGCTACCCTTACCACTGACTTAGCTCCACGATTGCGAACTCTCAGGGGTTGGCCCCTCCCAGTATCCCCCCCGGAAAACTCTTTGTTCCATGTCATCTCCGTTTGAAAATCTTGGAGGAGGTCCACTCCTCACTCTGTCTGGGCATCCTGGCATCGCGGGCACCGGGTACCTCCTGTCTCGTACTTATTGGTGGCCCCCGTGGCAGCGTGATGTCAGGGGAAATTTTTTACTGCTTGTGAGACTTGTGCCAGGGCTAAGGTACCCCGGCAACTTCCTGAAGGATTATTGCACCCTCTGGCCTGCCCAATAGACCCTTGGTCCCACATAAACTATGGATTTTATTACCGACCTTCCCCTTTCTAAGGGGAAGTCGGTAATTTTTGGGGGGTGGTGGACCGATTCTCTAAAATGGTTTCATCTTATTGCTCTAAAGAAATTACCATCAGCCAAAACCCTTGCCGATTTATTTGTTCGTCAATACTGAGACTTCATGGTATTCCTTCCAGTATTGTGTCTGTAAGAGGGGTACAGTTTGTGTCAAAGGGTTTTGGAGGGTGTTCTGTGGTAAAGTAGGCATCTCTTTGTCCTTCTCCTCTGCCTTCCACCCCGAGACTAATGGGCAGACTGAAAGACTTAATCAGTCACTAGAACAATATCTTAGATGTTATGTTTCGGAGTGTCAGGAGAAGTGGAGTGAGTTTTTGCCTATGGCCGAGTTTGCTCTTAACAATCACGAGAATTCCTCAACCCAGATTTCTCCGTTTTACTGTAATTACGGCTTTCACCCCAGGTACTCCGCCGCAACAGGTTGCGAAACTAAGTTCCCTTCCATAAAAACCGCCATCAAGCGACTGTGCACAGTCTGGGCTAGGAGTCGCGAGACTCTAGAAAAAGCCCAACAACAACAAATTTAAAAAATTCTAATAGAAAACGTCGACCCGGGCCTGAATATGCTGTCCGGTGACAAGGTGGGGGCTCTCGACAAAAAATCTCCGCCTTCGGGTCCCATCTACTAAGTTCGCGCCTCGGTTTTTTTGGTCCCTTTGTTTTTCTCTGAAATTGTTAACCCGGTATCTTTTAGATTACGCCTTCCGAATTCCCTCCCCATTCCCTCCTGTGTTTCACAAATCTTTACTTAAAAGGTACATTCCTTTCTGTGATCGGTCGTCACCCTCCCCCCGCCCTGTGGTTATACAAGGGGAGTTAAAAATATGAAATTGAGCGTATAATTGACCCTCCCCCAGAGTCCAGAACGCTCTCCAATACCTAGTTCACTGGAAAGGTATGGTCCAGAGGAGCGGGTATGGTGACAGCTAGGGACTTGCACGCTCCCAGACTTGTGGAAAAGTTCCACCAAGCTAACCCCTTCAAACCAGGGGGGTCTAAGGAGTGTCGGGTGGCCCCTCATTGAAGGGGGGGGGTACTGTCACGTTCGTGTCATCTGGCTCTGGTCGTCGGCGAAAGCCGCTGCGACCATAACTGCGGCCTTACTTTTTCTTGTGTGAACTCTGTCTTCCTTCTGGGACTCTAATTGTATCCTGGCCAACGCCCGTGGCCAGGAACTTTCCAGCACTCTCTGGGTTTTAAACTCACTCTCAGTGATTGACAGATTCTGCTTCCTATCACCTCGGCTCTCTTTCCTCCCTTTCCCTATTTATAGCCACCACTTCCTTCTATCTTTGCCTGCTATAGGTTTTTTTCCCTGTAGTTCGCCGTATTTGCTTCCTTGTGCTTTGCTCTCCTGACCTTTGACTTTGGACTGCCCCCCGGTTACCCTCTTTTCTCTCGCCTCTGTAAACCTCGTTGCCCGAACTGCTGCTGACTTCGGACCGCCTGACTATCTTTTGTTTGTTGTCTGTTTGTCCTGTCTGTGTCACACTTTAAAACAGTGCAGCTATCATCTTCTGGTTGGGGCCGGCCTGTTAAGGAGTCGGGGTTCCCCAAAAGGCAGGGACAGGGGCTGGGATCAGAGTCAGGGCCCACTTGTCTGTGTGTGTGTCCCTGACCAGTCCCTGACAAGGAATCATCACCATAAACCTCTTTCATCTCATCGAATGTCTCCTATGGTGTGCGGCCTTTCAAGTAAAGGAACTTGATGACTGCTCTGTATTCCACTGGGTCCATTATCAAACCTCACAGCACTTGTAAAAGCAAGACCGTAATCAGTTCTGAGTTGCAAATTGGCACATAACCTATAGAGACTTATGTCATTACACATGTGCAATTTCAGCATCCTGTGATGGATCATGGGAAATTTTTAATGTACGCCCCTCGTACTTACCTTTTAAATTCGCTGCAGCTTCAGTGCAGCCAATCCAGTGATCTGTCACCAGTCTCTATTCAGATTGCTTAAGACAGTCACTGGCTGGCCACTTACCAACTTGTTGGATTGCGTAGAACTATTCTCAGGCCTTCACATGCCTTATCCATTCTACTTACAGGGACTTACCTATATTACCAGGCATACTTCTGTATAATAATCTTCCATTTAACTTCCTAGATCTAATAACTTTGTACTATTTATGCTGCTAGGTTTTTGCTTCCCAATCTCTTATATATGTGGATTAATCCACTTGCATCATAACTCAGGCACAGTCCTATATTTATGCTTCAACTTCCATCGCACCTTAAAATATTATTGCTCTCTTTAAAATGACAAGCTGCATAATAGAATAACAGAAGAACATGACTACTATGTATGGACATAACTGTGCAGCTTCGGATAGAGACCACAAACATTTCAGGCACCATTAAACACTGCTGACTTTAAAAGCCTTTATGCAGAGAGGGAATCACTCAGCTACATGGACAAGATGACAAATTAGTGAACTCGGTGGTTCCGTCATTAAACTATATGTAGAGGTTACTAAAGTCTTGTCTGCTTCTTTTTACCACAATTGTATATTGAATTTTCTTTGAATCATATTGCACTTATATATTCATTAAGGAAAGCAAGGGTTAGAAGGAATATATGATTTATACTTGTGGTGTCTTTTCTCTTGTAATGTATATTTCTGTGAAAATCATTTTAGAATGTTACAGTGTACTTTACTGTATAACTCACATTACAGTTACATAGTGTCACCCTTCAGCCTTACAAGCCATATAGTGCCCAGATTGTTCAAAACAGCAGAAAGAGAGTGACAATATACCCCTCTCTGTAGGTGTAATATGGATTTATGTAGGCAAAGTTTAAGGGTATGTTCACACAGCATTTTGGGATCTGATTTTGGATCTGAAAATCACATCCAAAAATGCAGCGTTAATCGGATCCAAAACGCATCCAACACGCAGATGCGTGTTTGGATCTGTGTTGGATGCAGTAGGATCGCACCCTACACTTTATTGTAGGGCTTCTGCTGCGTCTTGTGGACCAAGAATTGACATGTCAATTCTAAGGCTATGTTCACACGGCTTAACTGCGGGGCGTAATTCCGCCCCGCAATTACGCCGTGTGGCCGGGGGCGGGAGCGGGGGAGCGAGCGGGGGGCCGGCCCTTCGCCGGCCCATAGACAGTCATTGCTAGCGGCGCGTATACGCCGCTAGAAAGTGACCTGTCAATTATCTCCCCCCTCGGCGTATTCGCCGAGCAGGGAGAGGAGACGTAATGCATAGTTCTCTATGAGAACTGTGCATTACCGTAGTTACTGGGACGGATTCAGCCCGTAATTGGCGCACTTCGGCGCGTAATTACGGACTGAATTACATCCCAGAATAAGCCGTGTGAACATGGCCTAAGGGTGCTTTCACACGGTGCGTTTTTGGTGTGTTTTTGATGAGGTTTTTTTGTGCAACAATGTATAGCATTAATTGTTGTACCTTCCTGCACAAAAAAACGCATTCAAAAACGCATCAAAAACCTACCAAAAACCGCACCGTGTGAAAGCACGCTTAGAAAAGATTTGAAAGATTGATCCGAAAGACACAATTAAACACGCATCGGCGATCACTCGTCTGAACCCCGATGCGTGTTTTACATTGCGAGCAGTGTAAAAATCACACTGCTCATTGTTAGATGCATGATTGGGTCAGTCTAGACCCAAAAACACATCTAAGAACGTATGTTCACACGGACTCAGCACCCCAAGTGAACATACCCTAACTGCTAAATATTTCCTGTACTACCGTTCAGTCAATTACTGTACTAACACAAAAAAGCATAACATTTAGATAGACAGATACATATATAGATAGATATGTGCCATATATTTACGTACAGCAGGATGATCTCAAAACTGTTGGTTTTATGGTCTAATGCATAGCATTTTTGGAACAGAAGCAGACTTTTATATTTTCTTTTATGTTTTCTATGTGTTTTTTTATGACACGCCTTCTCAATTTTGGGTCTATGTTTATTTTTTTAAACATAACATGCTTTAGGTATGACATTTTAACTGTCTCTTTTCCTGTGTGGTAGATGGGTATATACTGTACAATTTGATTAATATGTGCGTTAAGAACTTTTATTCATATAGTAAAGATGGCAACAAATTTAGGACCTCATGTATGAAAACTGTCTTGGTCTAAGACTTTCTTTGTTGCCCATAGCAACCATTCAGAGCTCCCCTTTCATTTCATCTAGTGCTCTGAAAGAATGAAATGGGAGCTGTGATTGGTTGCTTTGGGCAACAAAGAAAGTCTTAGACCAAGACAGTTTTCATACATGTCCCCCTTAGGGTATGTCCCCACGGCTCGGGTTTTCCGCTGGTTTTTCAGACGGTTTGCAGTTTTGCAGACCGTCTGAAAAACCGTCCGAAAATGAGCACAATGCTGCTCTATGGAAAACCCCTGCAGTAGTCCCCACTGCACGGGTTTTCCGCCCAGCGGTTTTTCCACTCGTGGGCCTCCCTAAAAAAATTTTACTTGCACATTCTTCATCCGGTTTTCGGACGTAATTGGTGCATGTCAATGTGGAGGGGGTGGGCTTTTCTCTGCTCATCGCGGAGAAAAGCCGCCCCTCCCCCCCACAGCCATGGGGACAGCCGCAAAACAGGACAAATACCAGTCGGATAAACAGACCGGTATTTGTCCCTTGCTGTGGGGACACACCCTTAATGTTTGCATATGTCTTGGCTCCCTCTCAGTGCTAGGGTATGTTCACATGTCATTTTTTGAAGTTAAATTAACGCTTCAAAATCAGCTTCCACGTCTGCGTCAAAAAAAGCCTGATTAGAGGCGTATTTTGAAGCTTTTTTTTTTATTCTGTCCCCATTGTTGGGGATTTTATGAGCGAAAAACGGCTCAAGTGCCATGGGCACTCTGTAATGCGTCTGATATTGGCGTACGAGCGATGTAAAAATAGAGTATGTTCACACGGCATCATTTCACAGCGCTTTTTGCCGCGTATTTGCGCTCTAATACAGGAGAGATGCCCATAACCCATAGTTCTCTTAGAGAACTATCGATTACACCTCCTCTCCCCACTCCTACAATACGATTGTATTGTGTGCGTGGGGAGATAAGACATGTCAATTACTCGCGGTGAATACGCGCCGCGAGTAATGAATGTGAATGGGTACTGTACATCGTGTGAACATACCCATATTGTGAACGGGGCTGCGCTAGATGTCGGTCTAAAAAAATACGCCAGACTTCTGGCGCAGCCCCGTTCATACATGTCACCCTTAATACACATGTATGAAACCTGTCTAGGTCTAAAACTTTCTTTGTTGCACACAGCAACCGATCAGAGCGCCCCTCTCATTTTTTCAGAGCACTATATGAAATGAAAGGGGCGTACTGATTGGTTGCTATGGGCAACAAAGAAAGTCTTAGACATAGACAGTTTTCATACATGAGGCCCATAGTTTTCACATGCTCTCAGGTGTAGAGTAGATGTTGGAAAACACGGCAGAATGACACAGGGTAAACATACCGAAAAATGTAAGTTAATGGAGCTTAACAAACTCACAGATAGCATTAATAAAAATGAATGTATTCTTCAAGAAAGAGCACCACACCTGTCCACGGGTTATGTCTAGTATTGAAGCTCTGGTCTATTGAAGTAGGGGTGCATTCACACGGCAAACACCAAATTTAGTCTTTTTTTGGAACGCAGGGGGGCGGCTTTTGTTCACGGTTTGCAGATTCAAGCCGTCCCTCTTTAAACCCACATGTTCATGTTCTGCCCGCAAAATCGGGCAGAAGAATGAACATGTTCAGACCGTCGGCAATGTAAAAAAAAAGTCTGGCGGAAAATCCGTGCAGTGGGGACTGCTGCACGGATTTTCTATTAAAGTCTATGGGGGAGCGTTGTATGTCGGTTTTCAGATGGTTTCTAAAACTGCAAACCGTCTGAAAAAACAACCAATAATGCTTGCCATAGAGACAAGCCCTAAATAGCAATGCGTTGTAAACCCATAGAGAACCTGCAGACTGATCTGTTTTTGAAGGAAAGTAACCATATTTTTTAAATCCTGTACCACTCCTTTATTATGCATTAATTACTAGGTATATTTCCTCACAGTCCTGCCACATTGAAAATGCTATCTGATTTGCTGGTAGCATGTTATAGAGCACAAAGAGCTGAGCAGTTTGATACACTGTTCTATGGGGAAAGATTCAGTAGAACTTGCATTTTATTCATTTAAATCCCTGCTTATTCTGGGTTAAAGGAGTAGTCTCATTACATCGATTCATCTTACCTCAGTCCTGTTTTCTTGGTTTCATTTTGAATTCAGAGGCATGTTTACTGGCTTCTACTAGGCTGCAGTAGAAGCCAGGTCTGTAGCTATAGCAACCAGTGCTGGAAGCCTATCAGGAGAGAGTAAGCAGGTCTGTAGCTATAGTAACCTGAGAAGCTGAGACAGTCCATACAAGAGGGGATATTTAGGAATAGGTAGGACAATGTTAATGGACATATATTGTGAAGTGACTTGTTTTAGCAAGATCTTTAACATGAGAAGCAATCCTTGTAGTGAGACAACCCCTTTAAGGAATATTATCAGTGACTGACAGCCTTGCTTGTATCAGTGTGCATACAGCGATAATTGTCAATCATTGATAACACTGCCTACTGGACTCCTTAACTCAGCGTAAGCAGGGTTTTAAATGAATAAACTACAAGTTCTACTAAATATTTACCCACAGAAAAATATATCTGCTTACTCAGCTCTTCCTGCTCTATAACATGCTACCAGCAGTTCAGGTAGCATTTGCAATGTGACAGGTTCCCTTTAAAGACAAAATTCCAAATACAATCTCAATATCTCAAGTGTATGCTTCTGATGGTTACCTGACTCTTCCCAGTACCCCTAGTGCGTTAGGTATAGGGATAAAAGGGACACGGGGTTAGTATTAGCCATGGGGTGGCTGGCTGACACCAAGCTGGCTGACACCAAGAACCAGTGATAGTAATGGAGAGGCGTCTGTCAGACACCTCCTTTACCAACACTGGAAAAAAACATTTTAAAAAAAAAAACAGAACTAAAAAAAAACCTCTTTTTAATTAAACAAGCCCTGACAACATCCCTCATTGACCATTGTATTAAAGAAATGGATGCAATGCTATTTCAACATATTCCAAGGAATCCAAAATAGTACAAATGAGGTAAACTGTAGAAAAATATATACAATAAAAAAAAAATTTTAGTACTGGACTCCATTCCCTCTACCCCCTGAAGGTCATGGTTGTGGCTGATCTTCTGTGGGTGCATGGAATGGACTTAAGGACACACAATATGATCCTGGGGACACAGGCCACAGCAAAATAATGGGGGAGGTTAGTTCTCTGTTTCCCCTCAGAACATTGTGCTTGTAAGTTATGGCCTGTACCTCCACTCCTGCCCCTGCCTCCTACCATTGTGTTATGCGACCTACTGACAAAACCAAATATAGCCCCCCAAAATACAACCCCAAGAACCCTCACCTCCACCTATCACCCTACAGCCCCGTCACCTCCACCTATCATTCCATGACCCCTCACCTCCACCCATAGCCCCCTCACCTCCATCTATCATTCCATGACCCATCACTTCCATCGACCATTCCATGACCTCTCAACAACACCTATCATCCCAGATCCCCCTCAACTCACCTACCATTTCATGACCATTCACTCATAATCCTATAGCCCCCTCACCTCCACCATCTCTCTATAAACCCCAACCTCACCCAATGAAGAATTTGTACAGAGGTGGGGAGCAGCTGGAGAGGTGCTAGAAAATTGAGGATTCTAAGATGTTTGGGTGGTAAATTCTGCAGAGACGATTTGTGGCCAGGAGAAGTCATCATGATGATCTGGAAAGGATAAAGGGGAAAAGGGGAAACAACTCATCAGAGTAGACGTCTTCTGTGAGTCCCTGGAGAGTCTGCAGAGTCTGTGTACAACTAGTACCTATCACTATATGGTTATTGTATGGCATGATTATTGATAGCAACATAACGATTTATATTCATGAACCGTACAGCAGTATTATTCAGTCATTATGTGGTGGGGATTTGTTGTCATGATGTGGCAGAATTTTTAAGTCACTATGGGGTGGTGATATGTGGTCATGGTGTGGTGGTATTATTCAGTCACTATGTGGTGGTGGTATGTGGTCATGGTGTGGTGGTATTATTCATTCACTACATGGTGATGATATGTGGTCACGGTGTTGTGGTATTATTTATTCACTATATGGTGGTGATATGTGGTCATGGTGTGGTGGTATTATTCATTCACTATGTGTTGGTGATATGTGATCATGGTGTTGCATTATTATGTGTTCTTTGTGTAGCGGTATCAATTATATTATTGGTCTTGTTCAATAACAGCATGGTGATAAAATTTGCTGCTTGTACAGTAAGGCCCCGTTCACACGGCTTATTCATACCGGATTTGCGAGCTGGATTGCGCCCCCAATACCGGCTTGAATACGGGGCGGGTGCGGGGCGGGAGCACGGCCCGCCGGCCCCATAGACTTACATTATCCACGGCGCGTATTGCGCCTGGATAATGTGCATGTCAGTTTCTCCCCGCCCGGCGGATTCGCCGAGCGGGGAGGAGCGACGGAATCCACTGTTCTCTATGAGAACTGTGGATTACCGTAATGACTGCAACGGATTGGCGCCGTACTGCAGCGCAAATCCAGCCCGCAGTACGGCGCCAATCCGCGCCGAAATAAGCGATGTGAACACGGCCTAATATGTGGCAACTGTATGAGCATTAATCAGAGGCATCATACATAGAAAATTGTCTTTATAGCTATTTGTATCTTTGTATATACAATATATTATTTGGTATAAATACATTCGAGTAGAGTTAGTAACAGCGCTCTTGTATTAGCACAATTGTGTTTTTTCCCAATCCAAGCAACTAAGGAGGGCGCAGGCAGCATGCATCAGGTTAGGGCCAGGGGCATAAATTTTTTCTGGGAGGGGCGGGCACCATTAGCCTTTAGGCTTCCTGCCTCACTATCTGTCATCTCATGTGATCGCTGGGGCCAGGTTACTTCAGGAACAACAGGTTCTTTACATACTGAGATTTGCTCTACAGTCAGGGACTGTATTTCTGAAAACAGCAATAAAAACAAAAGTTTGTTATGTAAACATTTCCTGATCTTATAGGGAGGTGCAATATGTGAACTAAATAAATAAAAATAAACACTAAAAAAAAAAAAAAAAATGGACAGCACGGAACCATAATTTTTAGCCCTGCCCCTGGTGATGTAAAACAACCTATAAATATATATTACCTATATAAAAATTACAGTAATAGGGTACACTATTTAAAAACTTATTTGAATGGTGCTTTTTGGAATAAAAAAATTTAAAATAACTTGAAAAACATACATTTCTTTTCTAGTTTTTTGCTTTCTATTGATATTAAAAAAAGAATTCTACTATAAAGCTGAAAAAAAGTATTATGTATCACAAAATGAATGACAAAACCATTTTTTGAACAGCCAAGCATGAGAAACTGTTATATCTTATACTAAAAACATTGAAATGCACCATGTCAGGAATGGGAGTAAACTGCTCAGTCAAGAAGTGATTCAAACCTGGGTTCTCGAGTGCTTCTTTATACTTGTAGAATATAGTGTATGATTAATAAAAACTTCTCTCTTTAAGTAGGTGAAAGCAGCTGAAAGAGAAAGCCTTGCTCACTCATGTATTCGCCATTATTTATTTACAGGGTCTCCATCACTTCACACTGCTTATAATTATACGCATCAATCCTTTTCCCCAGGAGGAATATTCAATCCGATTTCCCTCTTTCACATACATGCATGCAATAGAGGAAGTAACATTTATGTATCAGTCTGATTCAGAGGTATTGGATGAAAACCAAAGTGCCCAGAAAAGCCACACGAGCATAGGGAGAGTTTACAAACATGCAGATTTAGGGTGGTTTCACACAAAGTGGGTCACATTTACTAGGGCAATTGCACCAGAATTCTGGCATACATGTTGTACACTACAATTATCATGTGTTTTAGATAGTTTTTAGACGTTTTTACACATGGCTTTGCTAAAATGGACGTGGCAAGGCTTAATGTGCAACAACATTGGCCAAAATTCTGGCACAATTGCTCGCATAAACTAAGTCAACTAATAATTGATGCAAAGTTAGACAGATTAAAATGTGTCAGATTTATAATACAGTGATAAATATGGTGCATTTTAAGAATATCTAGTCTAAGTTTACACTGTCTAATTTATTAATAATAAATCGTCCCCAATGTTTTTTGGAAAAACACCACTGTAGGTTTTTGAGCCAAAGCCTGAAATGGATCCATCAAAAAGGTGAAATATAAGTTCTTTTTTATAGTTCCTATTTTTATCAATTCATGGCTTTGGCTCAAAAAACTGAATGAAGAATTGCCACAAAAACTGCACTAAGTTTCCAAAAGAATACATTGGGGTAGATTTGTTAATAATGTCTAATACTTACCCTTATCCAGTAGTTTCTGAACACAAAACCTTCTGGCAGAAGATATGTAACTACAGATTTCTGGACGGTGAGCAACATATCACTTTCACAAACATGTATTGCAACATTACATACAAGGGAATGTAAAAAATTATCTTCTTTCCAGTTCTATTAAAACTTCTATTGGCTGTAATGTCTTCTCAACACTTTCGGGACTATTTTGCTATCTACCCAGTCTAAATTCTGTCCGTATATTTTGTTTTTTTGGGAGTATGGGAGGAAACCGGAGTACCCGGAGAAAATCCATGCAAGTACGGGGGGAACATATAATTTCCAAGCAGTTACATCACGTGTGACTTCAATGCAATAAAAAATGGCTGCCCCATGTGTGATTTGCTGAAAGAACAGCAGCTTGCAGTGATTTGTTTTTTGTTGTCTAAGGGTGTGTTAAAGACTTTGTGCACAGTATGGGTAAAGTGTTTTGTCATGAAGAAGTGTGCATGAATGGATCGACAACTTCAAGCAAGGTTGCACAAGTAGCAGGCATGAAGAAACAGAAAACTACTACCCAAGGGTGTTGTACGACAATATATGTCCGCACACCACTGCTCATACTGTCGACACTGTTCAGAAACTCTATTGTGAGGTGTTAAAAGATCATCTCTACAGTCCTATTCTGGCCCCACTGGAGTATCACCTGTTTAATCCTCTGAAAGAAGTCCCAAGAGAATGAAGATTCACGTCTGATGAAGAAGTGAAGACAGCAGTGCATTCGTGGCTCACAGCTAAAACATTTTTTTAATTGAGAATTACGAAAACTTGTAGACAAAGTGTATTGAAAAACAGGGAGATTATGTAGAAAAATTATGTATTTTGTCTTTTCTAAAAGTGGATTAAATTAAATTCTACATCAGGATGCGGATATTTTCGACTCACCCTTGTACATTCACTACTTTTTTAGTAAAACTGAATTTAGATGTGATTTAAACATCCTTTCTGCCGTTGCTATTAAAAATTATGGGATCAAGATTTTGATGCCTAGGAAGTGGCTTGATATGACAGTCAATCCTACACTGAGAAGTGCATTCAATTAAAGTTTTACAAGGTGTCTAACCATGTAGTCGACCTGTCATTAACATTGGCACAGTACTTGGTAATTCAAGCATTACAGGCATCAGTACTAGTTTGAAAACAGGGTGCCATCACTACATACCAGAAAAAAATGGACAAAAGCTTTTGAATAAGCTGAAAGTCTGCAGAGAAGTAATTTCCTGTTGTTCAGAGACTTTCTTATTAATATGAAGAAGCCAGAGCTGCAAATACCTAACAATTAGCTCATAGTTATCCAACACTTGCAGTGCCTTATTGCTATTAGATCATGAATGATATCTTATGGACTCTGGGGTGTCTGTGTCAGTTAAGATCATGTGCGAACTTCTGCACAAGAGTGATTCTGAAAGGTGGAGATGTATGAGACAGTCTTTTACTGCTACATAGATCCTACACAGATTGCAGTTACTTGAGTTAAAAAAGCTTATCTGGCAGCATATTATTTTCTTGGCAAAAGCAGGAAGAACATGCTTGTAAACACCTGTTCTCGCCTTGCAGGGTGCTATTTGAATCTGTCTACTCTGTGTTAAATTTAAGGATGACTGACAAAACCGTCAAGTCTCATCCAGATACTGGAGCTAGTTACTATCACTCATAAAATGTAATAATGAGACAAAACATATTTTTGTTATATATGTTATATGTAAGGGTGGGTTGGATAATGGTAACGTAACATATGGAGGATTTATTATGTAAAATGCTCCAGAATTCTGTTACAAATGCTGAAAAATAAAAGTGACATACATGGTGTGCATAAGATTTTTAATGCGTTTAGGCAGTTTTTGTACCTCACTAACAAGCTCTGAAAAGTATCTGGAGTCCTGTACCAAATTTATTCACTGTGCACCATTTTTTTTGTCATGTTAGGAAAGCGAGCCAAGAGATGGTATGAAAAAGAGGAAAGTATCTACACATCTAGGAAGATTTACCCTGCAGTGTGCACTATTGTGATAAATTTGGTGCTGTATTTGTCTTTCTGGTCTATAGCCTATCTATATAAAAAAATGTATTTGAATAAATTCTTGAGACGTTTAGCTTTACCAAAAGTAGCATTTACAGGCTACAGTTTTTCAATTATGCTCGGGGTCCATAGCACCACAGCCTCAGTTACGAGTCACTGTAAAACTTCAGCATTCTCTAGCAACCTTGGGATCATCGCCAAAATGTGACCAAAGTTACAGCATTGCAACATGGAAGTTTTACCACTATTTTACTGTGATTCATGGGAGTCCTAGTAATAATTTTTCATATTTAATAATAATACTGTACAGACGGGTAAGTTGGAGAACAGCAATTTACAGTTTGTAATTTATATTAAATAAAAATAATCCTGTTATTTAGAATCAATTTTCTTTAGCAGTCAGTGATACTGTTATCATTTATTAAATATACCCATTATTTTTTCTAGACATGAAAGTAGTAAACGGGGTTTTATTCTGGCACCAAGAAACAATAAAAATCACAATTAAAAAAACACTGCCATGATTATAATGGATATTGAAACATCACATTATTCTTAATAAAAATCTAAATTAAATACTGTAATTATAAAAAAATTAATAGATTGAAATAAATGTATAAATAAAAAATAAATATTATGTGTACTTTATTATTTATTTACAAGAAACATGATCTTATTATCAATTATTGTTGATTATTTTGTGCAATGACAGGGGGTAATTACATAGTTACTTAGTTAGTACCAAGGGTGGGGAAAATGTGGGTGAGGGAGAGAGACAAGGAGTTTAAGCCCAGCCTCCCCACTGGTTAATGCCCTGGAACCCACAAGGCAAGAACCAATCTGCTCCAGTGGAGACCCCATCTCTGACCCCAGAGCCGCCACCAGCCAGGATCCAGAATTTTACATAGCTACGTACGCATTAATATTTTTTAGTTCCAGGTAGGTATCTAAGCCTTTCTTGAAACTCTCTACAGTTCCTGCTGTGACCAGCTCCTCAGGCAGGCTCTTCCACAGATTCACAGTTCTCACAGTGAAGAATGCTCTTCTCCTCTGGAGATTGAATCCTTTTTTCTCTAGTCCCCTTGTCTTTTGAGGGGGCTTTACATTAAATAGTTTTTCCCCATATTTTTTTGTAGGGACCTTTTATATATTTATATAAATTAATCATGTCCCCCCGTTAATTGTTGTTAATTGTTAAAATGAATGCCTGAAATCATTTGAATTATAACAATAATTGGTAGTAAAGTAATAGGTCTTCAGAAACTTTCTCTAGGTGTCATGCAGATGGCTGTCTTTTGGATACATGTAGTAGCCAGTTAGCAACAGCTAATGGCTGTCATTACTGAATGTATCTACTTTGCATAACTATATAGTTCCGTATAGTCCAAGACACACAAAGTCCAGCTCACCTGAATGAATGATTAATTGTGGACAGCCAGCAGGTGCACGGATCTGGCTGGGAGGCACCAGCCTGTGAACTAAAGACAAGAGGTCCGCATGGATGGCAGAAAAGATCCAGCACCGTTGGATAAATAAAATAATCTTCTTTATTGTATTAAACCATTAAAATCCAGACACGACAGACAGAGTCAACGCGTTTCGGGTAAACACCCTTAATAATTACTTAAAAAACAGACACTCAATAAGCATATTTAAAGGAAATCAAAACCAATGACGTGTCAGAACACATATTATGTCACATGATGCAAATAACATGTTTTTTAAAACATATTTAAAGACACCTGCAAAACATTTGTGACAAAGTCTCCTTGAAAAAAAAAAAAGAAAAAAAGACATGAAAATGAATGTGTTAATAATTGTAATGAAAAAAAAAAAAAAGAAGCAAGAAATTAACATGAAAATGAATGTGTGAGTAGATGTAGAGGAAAAATTTTCATGTTAATTTTTTCATTCTTTTGTTTTCCCACTACATCTATTCACACATTCATTTTCATGTTAATTTTTTCCTTCTTTTTTTTTTTTCACTACACTTATTCACACATTCATTTTCATGTCTTTTTTTTTTACAAGGAGACTTTGTCATACATGTTTTGCCTGTGTCTTTAAATATGTTTTAAAAAAACGTATGTTATATGCATCATGTCACATGATATGTGTTCTGACACATCATTGGTTTTGATTTCCTTTAAATATGCTTATTGAGTATCTGTTTTTTAAGTCACTGTGTCTGTCGTGTCTGGATTTTAATGGTTTAATACAATAAAAAAGATTATTTTACTTATCCAACGGTGCTGTATCTTTTCCGCCATCCATGCGGACTTCTTGTATATAGTTCCGTATGCCATTCTGGCTCTGCGGAAAGTAATGTAATTATGTACTCCACTACCCCTCACTAGATTTCCTTCATAAAGGCACACCAAAAAAGCTTGACCTGCAACTTTCTGATACAACTTTTGCTTTATAATATGATTGAAAGTGAATCAAATATGGGTGGTTTCATACACTTTTGTGGAAAATCACCATTGTAGTTTTTGATGCAGTTTTTTGATCAGAGACCAGTAATACATTCAAATAGAAAAGGAAATATAAAAAGGATTACGTTTTTCTTTCCTGCTATATCCACTTCTGATGTTGGTTCAAGAAATTTCATACAATATTTGTTGTCTACTATTTATTCCTCATACAGTTTAAAAAGGCCTTGGCCAGTTTTCAGGGAAATCCTGCATGGATTTAAATAACCAGATACAACAATATTTACTTCCTTCCTGGATAGAATAGTGACAGCTACCTGTATATATGCATACATCCATGTACTGGGTGATTTGAAACCAAAAAGTAATTCCAATAGAAGTGATGATACTTACCACATAGTAAAACCAAAGAATCGTTAATAACTGTATTTCTCAGGTTCTATAAAGTTATTCTCGCCAATTCATTCATGATATAAAATAAGTAGAATGCATTCACGATAACGCAGATCACATGACTGGAGCATGCATAACATGATACTGCTGTATGAATGTAATGCACATTCCTCTGGAAAGACCAGAGGTCTAACGTGAAGACTCTGATGTATATCATGTTTCCCTTCACTGCTGTAAACAGGAGCCAGAAAGTGTCTGTTCCCACTTCTGCTACTGGAGAACAAATGCTCACTAACTTATATCATGTGACTCAAGCATATGAAATAAAGGAATTTGGTTATGAATATTATAGTCTATTATCCTGCTTCCAATTGTTACTGCAGTTCTCTTTTCAAAGGTTGTAAACTTGCAGTTTTGTGTAGTTAAGCGCCAGATAAAACCAGTGGATCCACACAGAAAACATTATGCAGAACACATAAAAAGCCTGTAAAGTTTTGTGTCTTCTTGGATTATTGTATTATGCATAATATCCATGCAGTACGCAACTATAGATCAGCAGAAGCTATTTTAAAGGGGTTGTCTCGCTACATTGATTCATATTACCTCAGTCCTGTTTCCTTGGTCTCATTTTGAATTCAGGGGCGTATTTACTTGCTTCTACTAGGCTGCAGTAGAAGCCAGGTCTGTAGCTATAGTAGTAACCAGTACTGGCAGCCTATCATGAGAGATTGAACAAGTCTGTAGCTATAGTAACCTGAGGAGCTGATGCAGCCCATACAAGAGGGGATATCTAGGAATAGGTAGGACACTGTTAAAGGAGTTGTCTCATTACAAGCTCTCAGCCTAAGTCAGTGAGCCTGGCAGTTGATTTGAGGGGCGGGCTTCTTGTCTGCCTCTTCTCCTCCCTCTTTCCCCCTCCCCTCAGCACACAGAAAGCTCTCCTCCATAACTTCTATACAGGGGGGGGGGGCTTGCTGCCAGAGTTAACCCTGTGTGTGCCTGCCTAGGTCTGCTGCAGCTCTTGCTGCTCGTCTCCACAGTCAGGAGACAGGAGAGGGCTGATCTATGAGTGTGGAGCAAGTGTTCCTATACCCCCTGCTTAGCATACAAATCTGCACATCTCCAGCAACAAACAGACCCTGTCAGAACAGACACAGGGCAGCTGTGAAGTGTTACTATACTCAGGATGTGTCACTAGTACACCAGAGCATGAACCCTTCACATGCCCCCCTGATCTGTTCTATTAGTATAGTTACAGCTCCACAGACACATCATGATTATAGTAACACACAGGGTCACTGCTGTCACATCTATCTGTGTAGAGAGCAGGAGGAAGCAGGCACACACAGGCTTAATCCAGGCAGCATGGACACAGAAGCCAGAGTCCTCCCTCCCCCTCCCTCCACTACAGAAGCATTCTGTGTGGGAGGGGCTCTCTGCTCAGACCTGTATTCAGAGGCTGATGAGTCATACAGACCTGACAGCCAGTGAGATAAGGATCAACAGGTCAGCTGCTATAGAGATTTGAGAAGCTGATGTACTCCTACTAACAGGGCTTACTCAAAATCAGTAGGACATTTTTAAATGAACATATATTGCAAAGCTGCTTGTTTTTTAAGGATCTTTTAATTAAAACCCAATCAGTGTAGCGAGACAACCCCTTTAATCTTTAACATAAAAAGCAATTCCTACAGTGAAACAACCCCTTTAAGCTAATACAGGATTGATAATGAAGGGTCACGTTCTTTTCTTCTGTGTCTACTAAAGATCTAATGCAATGGTGGCCAAACAGTAGACCTCATAATAGGGACAGCAGATCTCAATGCTGGACCATTAAGCTGCTTTTCAACAACGGCATTCCCAGAGCCTTATGCTTGCATATTTGGCACCACTATTTTGTAGCTAAATGCTCAAAAAAAAAAACCGTTTGGGGGCAGTTTTGCTAAGTTGGTGACACTTGGAGTACCCATTAAGTGATGCAGATAATACGGGTCACCATCTTGGACCAGCCCGGGGGTCACTAAGCTCACGGGATCGCTGTCCTTTCGTAAGATGGTTATAGCACTCAGACACAGAGTTATATCTTTAAACTGGCCTTAGCCAGTTTTATTCAGGTACAGGTCAGTACACAAGACAGCAAACATAACAACCAAAACCTCGCCGCCTGGCCACTAACTATATAGAGTCTCTAACGTGGTCTGGACTTATCAACCAGCAACACCAATACACAGGTTCCATACACGTTATAGGCTTCCTTCAAGCCTGAGGCTAAGTTCACACGGCATAATTGCGGGGCATAATCACGCCCCGCAATTACGCCGTGTGTTCGGGAGCTCCTGCGGGGCGGAGGGGGGGGGGGGGGGCGGCAACACGCCGGGCCTTTAGACATGCATTACTCGCGGCGCGTATTCGCCACTAGTAATTGACATGTCACTTATCTCTCCCCGCAGCGTATTGTGCGAGCAGGGAGAGGAGGAGTAATCCATAGTTCTCTATGAGAACTGTGAATTACCGTAATTATTGGGACGTATTTCGCCCCGTATTGAGCGCAGTACACCGCGAAATACAGGCCGAAATAGGTCCCAATTTAAGAGCCCTCTCCTTGGCTCAAGTGTTGCTTTTCACCTCTGGTGTCCTAAAGGAACTGGCTTTTAACAAGTCTGTAAGAGCCGTTCTGGAATGTGAGAAATGGCTTTCCACCCAACACTACAGCCGTTCCAAGGTTGCTAGCCCATATAAACTGCATCGTAGTTATACTAATATAACTGTAGCCACTCCAAGTTCCAGCAACTAAGCATTACTGCCCCCAAACTGCTGACTTCGCCACCGAGACCAGGCATCCAGTGGCACACTTGTTGCAGATCTCCTGCTGCAACCAATCCCTTGACAGAAATCTACGACCTGAAGTAACATTGTCACAATACGGTATTTCACATAAGTGATTACACCCATCACATTTTTGTAAATATTGTATTCTATTTTTTCATGGGACACCATTGAAGATATGACACTTTGATACAATGTCTATTGTATGTCTATTCATTGTCTAAACCACTGGCAACAAAAGTGAGCACACCCCTAAGTGAAAATGGACAAATTTTGCCCAAAGTGTCAATATTTTGTGTGGCCACCATTATTTTCCAGCACTGCCTTAACTCACTTGTCTTTGTACTCCTCACCTGGTTGCCGCCACACACACTTGATACCATCTGAACCAAATAAGTTTATGTGAGAGTGTGAGAGCAATAGCACCAAACTTACCACGCCTGATCCTCATTCACATATGAGACCCTGTAATACTAATAAGTCACATGACACTGTGGAGGGAAAGTGTCAAATTGGGCACAATTTGTTAATTTTCACTTAAGAGTGTACTCACTTTCATTACTAGTGGTTTAGACATTGATGGCTGTGTGCTGAGTTATTTTGAGGGTACACCAAATCTACAGTGTTTTGCAAGCTGTACACTTTACATTGTATCAAAGTGTTATGTCTTCATTGTTGTTCCATAAAAAGACGTAATACAAATATTTACAAAAATGTCAGGGGTCATATGATTATCTCAACATAAACGTCCAAAGTAATTAAGGGGGTTGTCCACTACAAACAGAATTTTTTTCCAACTCATTTCTCCTGAAATTTAGGGGTTCATCAGAGGATTAAAAGGGGATTATATTTCAGGCAAAATTACAAACTACGGTCAAGCTTCAGGTTTGGTTATGACAATATGTTCTTGACCACTCATATATGGTATAATGATAACCAGGCTCACAATGGAGATGCTCACATAAATCCTTATGACATGTTAATACTCAGGCAGCTAGCATACTGTGATACAACTGAAATGCACATTGGCAAACCGTATGAGGACATATGTGTTTCCAACAGTGCTGGTTGCTGGTGTTGTAACTCACAGTCCCTGGCTGCTAACAGGTACAGAGCAAAATAACAGTTCTTAAAGATCCAACAGGTTTCACATGAATTAATGTAATTGTACAATTACAAAGCATGCAAAAAACTGTTTGTGAGAGTGTATAACTAGACAAATCATATGAACTGTTACACCTAAAACCAGGTTTACAGACCCATTTTCACAAACCAGTTGCTAAGCAGTGATAGCGTTCTATTCATCTCTAACATGCAAAGTGACAAACTCCATGAAATCATGGGAGATGATAAAAAAAAAGTATTTGAACAATCAATTCAACAATTTTTTGACTATAAACAATACTTTCATTATTTTGTTAAAGGGGTTGTCTCACTACATTGATTCATCTTACCTCAGTCCTGTTTTCCTGGTTTCATTTTTAAATCAGGGGTGTGTTTACTGGCCTGTAGTGATGAGCTGCTGAGGACATCATGTCTGTAGCGATAACAACCAGCGCTAGCAGCCTATCGGGAGAGATCAAACAGGTATGTAGCTAAGGCGACCTAAGGAGCTGATGCAGCGCATACAAGAGGGGACATCTATGACTAGGTAGGACACTGGTACTGGACACATATTGCAAAGTGACTTGTTTTTGCAGGATCTTTAAGATAAAAGCAATCTTTGTAGTGAGACAACCCCTTTAAATTAGGCAATAATCATTAGGAATGTTTGTAGTAATGCAGAGCTGTGCAATTATCATTTTGTATAAATGGGTCCTGCTTTTGATAACCGGTTGGTATCTTATGCCATGCCTGGACACCCCAGGTCCTCTAGATAGAGATTCAATTGAAGGGGCTTTTTCACCCTAACAATAATAATACAAATAGGCTGCAGTTGGCACAGGACCAGTGGCTTCAATGGTCATGTGCCTTTCCATCGTCATCACCACTCATGCACCATTCACTTTCTAAGCAGTGACATCAAGGAAATGGCATGTAACAACTGGAGCCACTAATTACCTACAGCCATCAGGTGCTGACCACAGAACAGGAAGTCAATAGAGATCAGGAAGCAGATCTGGCAGCTGCAGAGTGCGGAACAGTGGTGAGTACAAAGGTGAGTATGTTTTTTTTTTGGGGGGTACATCACACAATTTTTATTTGTTGGTACATTACACAAATATATTTTTTTTACCGTTAAGGTGGGAAATCCCTTCAATAGCCTATGTTAGATTCAAGCATAAATGCTCCTGATATAATTAGTTTTCTTTAAAGGTGAATAAAAGAATAAGCCACAAGAAAGCTCTTAAGCATTTAAAGGTGATCTACTACAAAATGTCATGCCAATTCCAAACAGGATATCCAGGTGCTTACTCACTTCGAGGCTTGCACCGCAACAGACTCCAAGCTCCGGTCAGGGTATTCAACAGCTTTATTGTACGAAATTTTAAATCACAGCATAGCACAAAACGATTGTCACAGCATACTCTCCTGCAGTTATCTGACGCGTTTCGAGTTAAACACTCTTGTTCACAGTAAATATTTCCATGTTTAGCTGCAACTTTTAAAACAAACAAATCTAAAACCAATTAACTGCAGTTTTTAAATCACATGATTGATCAACTTCATTCCGTTTAAAGGGGAACACTCACATAAAGATACAGAAACATAAACATACTATAAACAGGATGTCAGTGATATACTACAAAATGTCCATAATCAAATACAACTGTCATGGAGCGTGCCGCGACCCTCGCTCCAGGCCGCGGCTGCCCCCGCTCTGGTCCACACTTCCCGGCTCCATACTTACCCAGCCGCACTCCTGCTTCCCGTCCCCGTTCTCTTGAGTGCCAGCGCTCCCGTGCTCGCTTCCTAGGGCTCACGCGCAGCAGTTCGTCAAGATTTAAAGGGCCAGGGTAATTGGTTAATTGCCAGGCACTGACCCTATATCTTGTGGACTCCTCCAACACTCTCTGCCAGAGCATTGGTGTTCTATATTGCGTTCAGAGAGTGATGGAGTGAGTTTTGTTTTTCTGTGTATCATTCGTCCCTGCTATCGTTTTCTGACCACGTTGCCTGCTGCCTGCCCTGACCTTACTGCCTGTCCCTGTCTACACTATTGTCTTAGGATTCTGTACCACGCTGCCACCGCAAGCAAGTCATGTCAGGGGTAGCAACCTGGTAGTTTCCTGCCACAGCACGTCCATCCCGCTTGGCGGCGGGCTCTGATGAAAACCGGCAGCTACTTAGACTCCGCTTCCTGGCGTGGCTCATACCATCGCTTGCGGTGGTCCAGTGAATCCCCCTACATCCATGGCAACAACTGGACACAATATCTACTTTTTTGGATGAAATAGTCTCCGCTACCTGTACATGTGCATACATTCATGTATTTAGTAATTTGTATCTAAACAGTCCCACATCATCATGACTGCGACAAAAATTAGAAGTGTTATCATCAGAATCCCTCAGTTATGCAGCCTTATTGATTGCGTCAAGTATTTTTAGTATAGTCAGGTATTAAAGTCTTCAGATTGGCAGGAGCTACACATAAGCACCTACACTCTTACATATATATTGTTCCAACCAATAAACATGTGTCCCTGTCATTGAGATGCAACTGAATTGTATTGGTGCAGTCTTAATCTTCACATTGTTTGGCTTTGTTGTCTGTTTGGTAGGTTGAAACAATATGTCTCAGTTGACTTCAAAGCTGCAACCCACTCTTAATGCAAATGCAAATGAAAGCTTTTTACCCTTATTTGTCTAGACGTTAACACACAACAATAAATAAAAGCACGTGCATAAAGTACAAGCATTATCACTGGTCAATGGTTACATTCTTGTCACATAAAAGCACTCTGCTCTTTGGAATGGTAACCTACATTATCCCTGTTGAAACACTTTAGTATGTTTATATAGCTAAGAGCTACCATAGGGAATTCTTATTCATACAAAATACTTTGCAATGTGTTTTTTTAAATCATTCCATCCAGAAATAAACAACGGAACAGCCTCTCTGGCTCTAACCGGTTCTCCTGCGATAGAGCTAATTACTGCCACAGACCCTATACCGATAGGCTCATGGAGTTCTCTACAGCTTCACACTTCCTAGTCTTCTTGCCACCCCAGGAAGACTATAACAGATCTTTTACCCCTTCTCTTCTTACTACCTGCATTAAAAGGGTGTTCTAACAGTTCGTCTGTTGGGGCATGATGAAAAATAGAAGACAAGATGCATACTCACCTCCTGGACATTCTTGTTCTGTCGTCAGGTGATCCTGGCAGTAACGTTGCCTGTTCATTGTTCATGTGACAGGTCAAGAGGCCATAGCGGTCATGTGCGAGTGAACGTCGCAGCCTGTGATTGGCTGCATCTGTCACATGAACAATGATCAGGCAAGGCTATTGCCAAGATCACCGGGACAACTGTGGGATTGAAAAAGAGTTCAGGAGGTAAGTATTTTATTTTCTATTTTTCATCATGCCCTAACAGACAAATGAGCATTTTAAACCATCTGCACACCCCTTCAGAGATCCTATTACCTCACACCTTGTCTAGACACTCCACCCACGGCTGTGAACTCACCCAACTACAATACTCAGACTGCTGAGACACTTAGGGCCACATGTATGAAAACTTTTAGGTCTAAAACTCACTTTTTGCTCATAGGTTACTATGGGCAAAGGAGTGAGTTTTAGACCTAAACAGTTTCATACATGTGGCCCTTAGATTGTAACCCATCCTACCCACTTCTACCCCCTAAATATAAATCAAACATAACAAACCAATTAACTGTAAAAAGTACAATTTATTAAACTTATTTTGTTAGATGGGGGTTGGAAACAGCATAAAATATTTTATTGCTCAACAATGTAAAGTTTGCGTAACTACTTGAGGTAGTCATTAAAGGTCCAAAGTGATATGTACTGACCCCAGGCACTGTGTCATACCTTGCCAGATATTTACTCTCTACAGGCTTCCCTGGGCTCTTCTTCAAACCACTTTTAACTGATCAAATGGAAATAGATTTAGGACTCTTATTATTCTCCCCATTAGAATATTTTCATTCACACAAATCCTTAATTGCTATTAATTACTAAGAGCCTGGTAATAGGTTTTTATTTAGTTGGTACCATGCCTACTCTAAACTACACAAAATGTATTCCCCTGTATCTTCTTTAGGTTGGAGAAGCATTTGAACTAAAAGCGCCCTGACATATATTTTCTGGAATTGCCTGGCCTTCGTTGAAGCTTGAGAGGATTCCATGTAGTATTTCACTCTATATCTTCTGCACTTGACAGTTTTTTATACAAACATATCCTAAATCTATCTTAAATCAGCAAATGAATGATGCTATTTTGAAACATACTTGTTCTCCATCCCTGAACCAGAAAGCTCACACAGTAGATGACATTGTAAGGATTAAAGAGCTCACCATGTTACTCTACGACAAATGTTCTTTCTTTATCTCAACATGGACCCGTTGTTAGGGAAGGGGACAAATGAAATGCATTTCCTCTCACAGAACTGTGAAATGTTACCTTGTTTGGTCCTGAATCTAAGTTCATTTTAGATATAATGTTTTTTTTTGCATGCAGTAATAAAAAAGGTGAGTAGAATATATCACCTAGACCTGGTGGCCTCCTAAAGTCCTAGTTGGGAAAGGGAAAAAAAGGATACACTGTGTGCTGCTTGTTCATTAGTGAATGTAGCTAGTCAATTACTTTTTGCATATTTTTTATTACTCAGTCGTAGGGTATGTTCACACGGCCTATTTTGGGGTGCATTTCGGCACGTATTTTGCAGCGTACTGCGCTCTAATCGGAGCGAAATGCGCCCCAATCGTTACGCTAATCCACAGTTCTCATAGAGAACTATGGATTATGCCTCCTCTCCCCAGGCGTACAATACGATCGTATTGTACGCGGGGGAGATAAGTCACGCGGGGAGATAAGTCACGGGAGTACGCGCCGATCAGCGCGACTCCGCGAACACCCGGCGTAATTGTGGGGCATACAGTATGCCCCGCAATTAAGCCGTGTGAACTTACCCTTAAACAGAATGTGTCATCAGAAAATAACCAATTGTTTAACTTATGTCAAAGACATTTTTTAAGATTTTTTTTGTTTACCATATCACTAATATTTTTTTTTTAATTCTGCAGTTTTCACTTTGGTCGCTAGGCCTAATAATAGTCTGTTCCGAAGTGAAAACTTTTAAGCAATTTCCTCTCTATCCATACAAGCAGGATTACATTGGAAGGTGACACCAATGTGTATAGATAACACAGGATCCACCACTTACAATAGGAGATAGTCACAGCTCACCCTCCCTGCACACTGACTTCTTCTCAGGTCACAGAGAAATGCCTAGAAAACTCTCCTATAGAAATCAGTGGGTCTGCTCCTGTTCACAGGCTCCTATGCCCATGAAGTTACTGCAAAGCATCTCTCTAAATGCTGTTAGGACCAGCTCAGGCAAGATGGCTGCACTCATAATCATATACAAAAAAACAAATTTAAAAAAATCTACAGTCAGAAAATCTTGTTTTAGTTAGTAGAAAAGAAAATGTTAATAAATACCCTTTAAAGTGCACATTTATCACAGATCTTAGTACTGAATACCTGGAAAATGATTTCCCAGGCACAAAAAAACATCGATCCTCCCACACTTCCTCACTACTATGTTATCTAATACTAGAAGAAGTATCCAGGCTCTTCCCTTCTTCTCGCCTTACTACATGCATTAAAGATCCTATTACTTCACCCCTTGTCCAGTCTCTCTACCACCAGTGTAACCCATCCTACCCACTTCCTACCCACTTCACCATGAACTATAAATCAAACATAACAACATTAAACTGTAAAAAAAAAACTTATTAAACTTACTTTATTGAGTAGGGGGTGAGGAACAGCTTAACATCTTTTATTGTTCAAGAAGGTATAGGTAGTCATTAAATCATTATAGGTTCAAAGTGATAAGCCAGTCGCCCACCCTCCCAGTAGGCAAGTATATATTCCATCATTACCAATCACCAGCTGTGACCAGATAGGGAAAACCAACTACAATAAATAGAAACAGATATATGAATAGAAGCCCACGTGACAAAACTGATGCAGCCCATACAAAAGGGGATATCTAGGAATAGGTAGGATACTGTTAATGGACACATATTGCAAATCAAAAGTGATTTTTTTTTTTTTTTTTAGTGAGACAACCCCTTTATCCCCATCAGTGCCACTGGGTTGCTGAGCTAAGGGGAAAAATGTTGCTGCCTGATTGTTAACTTAGGTTTTTACCTCCAAAGCACGGGGGGAGGGAGGGGGGCTCCCGGCTGGCACCATTGATTTGCATTGTCAGCAGTGCGTAACTATTGACATGTTAATTCTCTCCCCGGGCGTACAATACGATTGTATTGTATGCGCGGGAGACAATGCATAATCCATAGCCCTCTATGAGAGCTATGAATTACCATAATTGCGGAACGCATTTCGCCACGTATAAAGTGCAATACGCAGCTAAATGCATGCCCAAATATGTCTGAACATACCCTTACTGTTGCTCTGATTCATTATCATCTTGGTTAGTGTAACTTGTTCCTAAATCATTCATCCCTTCTCCAAACTCTCCCTTCTCCAATATATCCTGAATGCAGCAGCCAAGCCCAGCTTTCTGCCAACTGCAACACTAATGCCTTTACCCCCTGCTTGACACCGCACTGGCTGTGCATTTACTTTAGAATTCATTTTAAATTATCACTCTTACCGATGAAGCTCTAAAGTATGTAGCACCACCCTATACAGCCTCCCTTATCTTTGTCTACCATCCTACCCATGCTGAACATGTTGCCAACAAGCTAAGATTAACCTCCTCCAAAACCTCCCGTCTCCAAGAATCCTATACTGCAGCAGTTTTAAAATACACTACCCTAGAAAATTAAATTCATATTTAAAATCCACTGTTTTAAATATTCCCTCAAAAAGCATTATTTTAAGCAGCAATGTTATTATATTCCATACATAGTCTCCAGTCCATTTATTAACATTATTCTTTAGACCCTTATCTCCAAAAGTACTCCCCACACATTTTGCACCCTCTGCATGTTATTTCTGTGCATACACATATACTGGTTGCATGACTGACTGCAGATTTATATGTACTGTCCTATTCTATATACCAGTAAAATGTACAAAACAAGCACTTTTACCTGTAAGTCATAACTTTAAAAAGCATCCACTAGGTATTGTACATAGTTAAATAGGCCTAAAGTCCATGTTAAATACACTTCTCGAACATGAGCAATCCATTATACATATTCTCAACAACACAAGATAAGTGCAAGAGTTCATGTAAACTCTCAGCCAAGAATAAATAGATATGAAGGCATTCCTTTAGCTCTATTAACAAAGCTTTACAGTTTAGAACTTATAAAAGTTGAATTTGTTGTATATCCATGTGATAATAACTTGCTTTGGAGAACCATAAATTTAAATCTCAAATTTTAGATTATGTGTCTCTATAACATTCACAGGTTCATTATGTTTGGCATGAGTCAAAGAGTATGTTCACATGGCTTAATTGCGGGGCGTATAGTACGCCCCGCAATTACGCCGGGTGTTCGGGAGCTCGTGTCGATCAGCCCGCCGGCCCATAAACTGACATTACTCGCGGCGTGTAAGCGCCGTGAATAAATGACATGTCAATTATCTCCCCGCTCGTACAATACGTATTGTACACGCGGGGAGAGGAGGCGTAATCCATAGTTCTCTATGAGAACTGTGGATTACTGTAATGATTGGGGTGCATTTCGCTCGTATTATAGCGCAGTACACTCGCGATACGTGACGAAAAGCGCCCCAAAATAAACCGTGTGAACATACCCTAAGGCTCTACACATTTGAATTGAAGACTAAATCGGAGAATACATTGCAAATTTAATCACAGCATGCAGTGTTAGGGTATGTTCACACAGCTTATTTTGAAGCATATTTCGCAGCGTATTTCATGGCGTACTGCGCTTAATATGTGGGAAAACGCGCCCCATAATTACTGTAATCCATAGCTCTCATAGAGAACTATGGATTACGCCTCCTCTCCCCGCTCGTACAATATGATCATATAGTACACGCGGGGAGATAAGTGACACATCAATTACTTGCGGCGATTACGCGCTGCGAGTAATGCATGTCTATGAGGCCGGCGGGCTGCCGGTCCCCCAGCGCTTCGGGTGTGCACACTGATCAGCGCGACTCCCAAATCACCCTTATGCTCACACGGCGCACTTGCCGTGTGCAATTCGACGCCTACTTGCGCAAAACACGCCGCGCAATTACGGTAATCCATAGTTCTCATAGAGAACTATGGATTACGCCTCCTCTCCCCGATCGTACAATACGATCGTATTGTGCGCCCGGGGAGATAAGCGACATGTCAATTATTCGCTGCGATGACGCGCCACGAGTAATGCATGTCAATGGGGACGGCGAGCTGCCGGCCCCCCCGCCCGTGGGAGTATGCCCTGATCAGCGCGACCCCCAAAACACCCAGCATATTGTACTGTATGCGCCGCAATTACGCCTTGTGAACATACCCTTATTCTTCATGTAAAAATAACACAAACCCTACAGACCCCGTTTTAAGCTACTAGGTTCTTTAGCTGTCAGTGTTAGCTATCACATGCTGGATGCAACAGAGAATTGTGGCTTCTCTTATGAATTGACATGCAATTCTTTGAAAGACGGACCCGACAGGCACGATGCAGTCACGCAGCGGCGATCTCTCATGTGAACACCGCTGCGTGTTCCTAATTTCCGGCAGTGATAATCTCACTGCTAATTGTTAGATGCGTCTCTGGGTCCGTTCTGTCGGTCCCAGAGACGCATCTGAAAAGGTATGTTCACACGGATGTAAGACGCCATGTGAACATACCCTAAAGGTTCCCCCAACACAATCCTTTCCCAAATTATAAATATGTGGCCATCAGATCATGTGATATGTATCAGAATACAGTGCACAGATAATGCTAAAAAAAATAGACACCTCTAAAAACTGTTTCAACGTTAAGCAGCTTTATTTTATATTATATATCATGGGTGACATGCGTGAAATTTGGCGTGTTAAGGCCAAATTTAATGCGCATAAAAATGGCATAGAATGCGACTAATGTATGAACCTGCTCTACATCAGGTCATAAATCAGGTGTATTCTAGCGCTAGGGCGACATTTCTGGCTCAGGTATACCACTTTGAAAGTGGTCTACTTGTTCCAACAAGAATGAGTCTAGAAATGCTGTAGCGAAGCTATAAATATGTAGCTTCCATGTGGTTCTAGTGCGCCCCGCCTCAATATCGGGCGCATTACAAAGTGCCACGGGCGCTCTATAATACACCCGAGAATGGCGTGCAGGAGATTTGAACATGTATGAATGGGGCTGCGTCTGATATCGGGCTGAAAAGACGCCAGATATCTGGCACAGCCCCATTCATACATGTCGCCCCATATTCCTATTATAGAGGTCCTTCACCAAACAACGGCATACATTATTCAACAAGTTATTTAGGCTCATAATTATATACATAGACAGCAAGGTTTCTGCATTTTCTTCCAAGTTTACTCTATGGCAAGTCTGAGTCAACATGGTTATTTGTAGAGCGCATGCCATTATTTGTTGCTGTCTTTGTAAAATGTTTTACTTTATAATCATGAAAGATAGCATATCATTCTCAGATATTTGTTTAAGTTGTGGCATTGTTAAAACGTTTCACACTACTGTATCTGGAACGCTCCCTAGGAAACTAGAGAATTTACTATACAACGGAAAGTAAGATAGTAAATAGGGTCCGTCGTGTAATGGATCCAGCACCATCTCTGCAACAGAGGCTCTGAACAGAACCTTCAACTCAGATATGAAGCTAACCTTAAGTTTTAACAAGGTTGTGCCACCAATTACATTGTTCCTATCACAGGAATTTTTGATTGCTGGGGTCTCGCTGCTAGGACTCACACTGATCGCTAAAATTGGGGTCCAGAATCCCCCAAAGATAGTTGAGGGTCCCAGTGGTGGGACACCCAGTGATGAGATATCACCTATCATGTGGAAAAGTGATAAATCTCATATATGGCACAACCCCTTTAAATATATTTTAAATCTTCTGATTAGTCATATAATGTTTTGTTTTACTTAGTCTACAAACCACTACTGCTTCTCAGTAACGAAAAAAAAAAAATGATATGCAGTATGTTGGGCTGTGCTTTTGGACATATAGCGATGGCAGGCCTGGGGACTTTTATTAGGCCCCTGAATGATATGGCAACTTATTAGTAGACAACGATGGGTACATTGAGGGAGCCCCTTCCTCTGTCTTAGCTGCCTAGAGACTGTAGTTGCTATTAACTGAGAGGCATCGGAGGATATGTTCACAAGGCATATTGCGGAGCGTACCTTATGTGAAGCAATATGATGGGTGTTCGCACTAAACAGCGTGTACTTCTAAAAATGCTTTGTGCCGGCTACCATTGACTTTCACTTTCCCCAGTAGGAATACGGCAGGTAATCATAATTCTCAATGAGAGCTATGAATTACCATATTTGCTGGGCATAATTCAGATGTATTGAAGCGCAATTAGGTGCCGAATTACTCCCCGCAAATACGTCGTGTGAGCATACCGTAAAGTGCTAAATGACTCGGCTGTTTATCAGTCATTCACTTAATATCAGCAAAAAACAAGAGGTACTCACCACCAAGTATATATTGTTAGCGCATCATTATGAATGCCAGTCCTCCACTCGCTGACCAGGCGAGATAAACATATGCTGCGTGCAAAATTGACCCAAACAGGGAAAAAAGGACGGCACTTGTTATCCTCCAATCACGAATAAAATGTTCCTTTATTTTGTCACCATATAAAAAAGACAGCCTATAGCGGGCATTCGGCAAATACAAAAGTACAGATTTAAAAAAAACCACCACACGAATGTGTGATTGGAGGGTAACAAGTGCCGTCCTTTTTTTCCCTGTTTGGGTAAATTTTGCATGCAGCCTTCACTTAATTCGTAATTTTTCGGACAAAAAAGGCCAACATAAATGCCTATGATTTTCTCAAAATCGAAAGTGGTGACTTATGTCCGATGGCCCTTTAATGAATCAATTCTTCACTTGGGTTTTAGGCTTGTTCAGAACGTATTAGGTACAGCTAATTTAGTGACACTGATTTGTAACTGATTTGCAACTGATTTGCAACTGATTTGCAACTGATTTACAATAGTAAATACGTTCCAAAATCAGTTACAAATCAGTTGCAAATAAGCTTCACTAAGTGTGACACGTATTTCGCGATACGGCACGGAAATATGTACATGTATTGACTTTTGTTACAAGTTTACAAGTTGAGAGTTAGGGCCTCGTTCACACGGCTTATTTGGGCACGGATTGGCGCCGTACTCCGCGCCGGATTTGCGCTTCAGTACGGCGCCAATCCGTCCCTGTCATTACGGTAATCCACTGCTCTCATAGAGAACAGTGGAATCCGTGCTCCTCCCCGCTCGGCAAAACCGCCGTGGGGGGAGAAAGTGACATGCACATTATTTACCCCGCCTTTAAACAATGCATTGTCTAATGGGGCCGGGAGCGGCGCCCCCCCGCGCTCCGGCCCCGCCCCCCCCCCCCCTATTCACGGCGGATTTGGGTGAGCTCAATACGGCTCACAAATCCGTTGGGAATAACCCCGTTTGAACACGGCCTTAGGCCTCGTTCACACGGCTATTTCGCTGCGTATTTGCCGACGGATTGACGATCGTCAATTCGTCGGAAAATTTCAGTCAGAAACAAGTCACAGCCTATTTTCTATTGATTTCAATAGAAAATACGGCTCGTCGTTCACCACGACGCGTAGTTCCGTGCCGGATTGCCGCGGCAGATTGATGACGGCAATCCGACGGAAAAACAATTGCATGTCAAAATTTTGTACGGACGGATTCACCACCTTCAATGATTTTGGGGATGGTGAATCCTGTCGGGAAATCAGTTACAAATACGTGCCACACTTAGTGGCACTTATTTGCAACTGATTTTCAACTGATTCAGAACTATTTACGATCGCAATCCGTTGTAAATACGTTCTGAAAAAAAGCCGGGGTAACATAGCCTTATTGTGAAAGTGTTGAATGAAGCTGGCTTGCGTCTGAGCTTTGTTTCATTTAAAGTGCCGCGCCTTATAATCCAGTGCGCCTTTATATATGAACCAAGAAGACTTAACAGGCGCTCATTGATAATGCGCTTTATAATCCGGTGCGCCTTATAGTCCGAAAAATACGGTAATATACTGAATTAATATTCATGCATAAATAAACCAATACTTATAAGTTGTGATGGGTCTCTGTTAGACGTGTGGTATGTGAAACAATTATGTTTGTTCCCTTTTAACCATGTTACTTTGGTTAGCAAGGTGCAATCTCTAACATCATTATATATTTTTATTGTTTCTTATTTTTTAAAGTCCTTTTTTCTTCATCTTATCATTAGTTTAAAGCAACAGTTTTTTTTATCATACTAACATTCAATAAAGTTGTGGTTCCCCAAGCAGATTCTGTGGAATGCTATAGCTCCATCTGATTACTCTCTGACTTGAAGATTGGTAATTGCAGTTGATTCCTTCTTACGTTGTGGAAGCTATTTTAAAAGAAAAACCATTAGGCCTCTAATTTTTCTACATTAGTAAACACTTGTAAAAAAAAATTTCATGATTTTTAATTTGTCCAATATATTTTTAACAAGCAGGGAACTATCGCTGTAGATCATGACTGATCATTTTGTGCCTGTAAACAAATTCTCTCTATCCAGTGACTCGGAAGCTACATGTAGCTGTTAGACCCAGTGCATGTGGCTCCTCATTTGTTGAAAGCAACTAAAACTTATGCCCAGAACACATATAATCTAGTCAGGGATTTAAAAGACTTTTTTCCTTTAATATTCTGTGTCATTTGTATTTCAAAGTGTCCTGCAATTCACAAAAAGTCAGGGACTTAGAAATTACTGTCACAAATATCTCATATCAACAATGTACCCATGTGTCTCAGAATCAAACCTATTACAGAATATTTAAAAAGAAAAGAAACCATAATTAGAAAATAAACCATTTGGTTGACTTACTTTACAGAAATATTTTGGACCAAAATTTTGGTTGATATTTTTGGCAAACAGCATCATATCACATGCCATGCCCTTTATAATTAAGCCACACCCCTTTACCACTAAGCCACATGAGGTGCAAAAATTGTCTAAAACAGGTAATAAATGTAGTGCAATGCTCCAGAATTCTAGCACAATTGGAATCATAGGCATACCCCAATGGGTTGTCCATAACCACTCTCCGCTCTGGCCAGAAGATGAACAGAGGTCCTTCTCTATTAACTCAGTCTAGAAAACACCATACAAGACTAAAAAACTGTGCACTAGCCAATAAAGAAGATAATATCAATGTATACTTTATTGTATGATACAAGATACCAAAGTAGGACAGAACTAAAAACAATTAAAAGCTATAATTAACCTCATGGTGTATCCCCAAGGCAAAACCCACATCAAAATGGAGCCTTAAAGGGGTTTTCTCACTACCAGGATTGCTTTTACATTAAAGATCTTGCAAAAACAAGTCACTTTGCAATATGTGTCCATTAACAGTATCCTACCTATTCCTAGATATCCCCTCTTGTATGGGCTGCATCAGCTCCTTAGGTCACTATAGCTACAGACCTGTTTGATCTCCCCTGATAGGCTGCCAGTGCTGGTTGCTATAGCTACAGACCTGGTGTCCTCAGCAGCTCGTCACTGCAGGCAAGTAGTAACCAGTAGAAGCCAGTAAAGACGCCTCTGTGTTTATTGGCTTCAAAAATGAATCAGGACTGAGGTGAGATGAATCGATGGAGTGAGACAACCCCTTTAAAGCGATAGCCTTTTATTCCTCCTGCTTGTATACTGCACTTTATTTATGTTATCTACCACTGCTGTGCTCTAGCTATTGCCTATGACCAGGCTCTTGGGAGCGGGCATTTTCACGCATACACACTACTTCCCAGCCCAGCCAGGCAACCTGACAGCATCCTCTTATGCTAACTGCACAGAAGCCCTAGGGCAGTTCAGCTACTACTGTATCTCATGACTGCCAGTTCATCCCTCTTCACAGCCACCTCTGTAGCATACAAGACTTTCAAAAAGTGAGGAAATTTAGCAAAAAGTGGGGAAAATGTTGCTATCAGCGGATGCCACCAGCTTGAACTGCCCATCAAATTGATAAAACACGACCTGTCTGAAATAAGAAGCAACACAGCAAAGGAGCAGGGAGCAAGGGGGGAGGTTTATAAGATTACTACCAAATGTATACAAAAGGTGATAGAAGAAAAAAAAAAAAAAAAAAAAAAAAATAATATATATATATATAAATATATATAATATATATATAAATTATATATAGATATATATATATATATATATAAATATATATATATATATATAATATAATCATATATATACACATGTATAGGTAGACAGACAGACATACAGATAGATAGATAGTAATAGATAGATAGATAGGATAGATAGCAGATAGTCATAAAAAAGGATAGACAGACAGACAGGTAGTAGGTAGATAGATAGACAGATAGATAGATAGAAGATAGATAGAAGATAGATAGATAGATAGATAGATACAAAGAGGGATAGACAGACAGACAGGTAGGTAGGTAGATAGAAGATAGAAGATAGATAGATAGATAGATAGATAGATAGATAGATAGATAGATAGATAGATAGATAGATACAAAGAGGGATAGAATAGATAGATAGATAGATAGATAGATAGATAGATAGATAGATAGATAGATAGATAGATAGATAGATAGATAGATAGATAGAGAAATAGGTAGGTAGATAGATAGATAGATAGATAGATAGGTAGATGATAGATAGATAGATAGATAGATAGATAGATAGACAGATAGATAGATAGATAGATAGATAGACAGACAGACAACATAGGTATATACACACACTCATATCAGCTCTACTTTTCTTAGCTATTCCTGGGATACGCCCCCTTTTCTGCCTAGGATGAAGTGGAATACTAGGCTATTCCCTACCTTCGCCTGCCCATTGTCCCGGCCCTGAATATCAACATGAGTACAATAGACCTTACTGAGATGGACAACAAGTCTGCTTTACTTCTTAGTTTCGAATCTGAAAAGGTGTTTTACCACCTCAATTGGTCTTTCATGTTTGAGAGTCTAAAAACATGTTGCATTCTGGATCTTTTGTTTAGGCACTACAGGGCTGTACTTGAGTAACAATGAAGCTTCCCAACCCACTTTTCCAGCCTATTCAAGTGAAAATATACAGACCTCCATTTGCTTGGGGCTCACAGACAACATAGAATACTAAAAAATGTCTTGTTGGCTTTCAAAACCAGAGGAGGATTAACTATCCTGATGTAGCTAAATGTTACTGTGCTGCTCAGTTAAAAAGAATCCCAGACTGGTCATTATTATTTGTGTATGCTTAATGGATGGAAATAGAAAAATTGTGGCTAGCCCAGATACTGTATAATTTCTCTGATCTGTGCCTCACTTCAAAGCAGCTGTTTTTCAGTTAGGGTCCATGAATTTGACAAGGGACATATAGAGAACCTGCTCTAAAAAGTGTGGTCTTAGTTCAGGGTCATCTCCTAGGACTTCCTTCCTGTTTCACCCACCATTTCCAGAAAGCATATTGGGGAACACAATAAAGCCTTGGTTTGAGAGGAGATTGTTTAGGTTCAGTGAAATTGTAGACTATAAAACAAAGAAAGTTATCTCAGTTGAGTCACACGACTCTTTTATTTACCAGATAGCTGCCTCTATTCCTTTACATACATTTGTCATTACATGCAACACCCCGGCGTTGGATGTTGCATCCAAGCCTACTAGACTTGAAAGATTCTGGATAGAGGGACCCTACAGTGGGATAGTGGGGCCCCAAGAAATATCTAATATCTAATATAAATCTCATTGATTCAAACCCTCAAGTTCCTGCCAGACACTCAGAGGGGAGTTGATCAGTATTGTTGTGACTATTTTTTGTCTCATTAGTGGTGTGAGACATTCCAATCTTTATATTTTTTTACTTTCCCCTGAAGAACAGCCAGTAAGTGTGGGGAAACACGTCAGGACATATAGATTGGACTTTTTCACAAGTATACTTGGGAGCATATAGACTGGATTTTTTCTCAAGTATACTTTTTAAACTGTTACTAGGATAAGGCCCCATAGGGTTGGTTCGCCCCTTTCAGGGCGGGTGCTCTGTCAGTCAGGTAGGGCTGGAATAGGGCTACATACAGAGGCGGATCAACCACTGTAACATCCATAACAGCTGCGACGGGGCCCACCGCCACAGTGTCCCGAGTGTTCAGAGGCAGGGTCTGGGAATCGAGAGCTAATACCCTCAATTCCCAGGACTGCGTGGCATTCGCAGAGCACTGCTATTCACCCTGGTAAGCTTAAGGCTTTAGATCTTAAACCTACCAGGCGTCAGCCCTTAGTGCTGACATAGGCAACGTGATGATGCCATATCATTGCACCGCCTACATCAGGGGAACGGGGGAGAGATGAGTTTATTTTTTTTATTTCTTTAAGTAATGGGGCCTACCTACCAAGGGCCCACTATCACCTACCTACTAGGGGCCCACTGTCACCTAACTTCAATAGGCCGACTGTCTTCTAATTAGCAGGTGCCCACTGTCACCTACCTACCAGGAGCCCACCATTCACCTAGCTACCAGGGGCCCACCTTACACCTACCTACCTGGGGCCCATTATCACCTACCTACCTGGGGACCACTACCATTTACCTACCTGGGGCCCACTATCACCTACTTACCTGGGGCCCACCTACAACATACCTACCTGGGGCCTACTATTACCTACCCACCTGGAGCCCACCTACAACCTAGCTAGCAAGAGCCTAACTACTACCTACATACCTCCCTATGGCCTATCTACTACCTACCTACTTGGGGCCTAACTGCCTACCTCGGGCCAATCTATTTACCTTCCTGGGGCCAATCTACCTAACTATGGCCTACCTAGCAACTTTGGGCCTAACTACTGCCTACCTACCTACCTGGGGTCCGGAGAGGGTCTGACAGGGAGGTCATCCAAAAGTTTGCTATGGGGCCCAGTCTTCTCTAGTTACTCCCCTGGCTACATATATACCTTTATCATCCAAGATAGGTAGAGATTTTTTTCTACATTTGATACTACTCCATTTATTCTGGATAAAGGTGAACAATCATAGTGCTAAAAGTGTCATCCCTAGTGGGTCTATTGCTCAGTGAGTATAAATGGAATACATGAATACCACACTCTCTTTGGATATGTGGCAAACGATTTGGAGACGGGCAGCTCAAACCTTGTTCTACATATAAAGAAAACCAATTATGGCTGTTGTTGTTTTGGTGCTACACCCTCTCTTTATTGCACAAATTTAACCCAGAAATCCTGGCTGAGGCAGGGAAATGTACTTAATCTATTTTGGAATGCTCCCAGATTTTAACCTTCTGGAATCTGGTTAACGCATTAATTTATAATGTGTATATGTAACTATGGAGCCTTTCCTTTTTCTTCTGAATATCATGTCAAGACAAATGGGCAGTATAGCCATTAATATGTTTCTGCACCTACTTATAATAGCTGGGTGCCTAAAAGTGAAGTTTTGGAGAATAAAGTCCCCTTCAACCCTTCTTGATTTATAAACACATTTAAAGAAGATGATGAATATGGAAAATCTGACAGCAATACTGAACAATTTAGTAATTCTAGAACTTATTGAACATAACTTGCAAAGATGCTCCCCTTTACAGAGGTTTACTCTTTTAAGTGGACTGGTAATATCTGTTTGAACTGGCATCCCTGACTATCCCCCTCTTCCTCTTGTCTTGCCTGATCTGTTTTTGTCTTATCAAGTGTTCGCTATACCCATCATCCATGGTACAGTTCTTACACTCTCTTTTGCAAGTTATGAAGGTGTTTATAGAAGCTAGTTTCATTGGACTATTTACCAAGACAATTAATAATGCGGCCTTTACCCCTCTCTACAATTTGTGTGTCCTGGAACTGGTGTATAAGGATACTTCTGTACATTTCACATTTATATGGTTGTCACCAGTTATATTCGATGTGTACTTACTATTTTTATATGTTAATTTTTAATAAAAACTCAGTTAAATAAAAAAATTTAAAAAAAATTAGGAAGTGTTAGTTAAGCTCTAAGACTAACATTACAAAACCTGTCTAACTAAAACTGTTGACCCTTAGCCTTTCTATACATGGAAATCTGATATAATAATACATGTTATCAACATTGCTATTGAAGAAATTAGTTGTCATATAGTTAATATCAGTATTGTTATTAATCCACTTAGCTTCCGTTAAAATCTATGAACGCTTACTAGGTATTGTAACTCAATATTGTTGAATGCCATCATAACTATTTGTATAAAAAAATGATTATGAGCAAGATGTATTATTTTTGGTGCCCAGGCGTCATTGTTTTTTGCTCCGGGGAAATTTGTAGCTTTAAAAAATTTTTCCCGAATTTTAGAAAACCCGTTTACGGGGGGTCATAAATGTAGCGGTTTCTAGAAAAAAAGTGACCCAAAACAGGCTCGGTAAACCACTTTAAAGTGCTCCCACCCGTTTTTCCCGCCGTAATTTGGGCCGAAAATTTTTCAATAAAAGTCATAAAGTGTTTGATTCCCTAAGGGTTTTTGTGCAACACACCTCCAGCACGCCCCCCCATCTCAGGGGCAATTTAAAAAGTTTTAATGTGCCTATTAAATGGAGTTTGCCCCGGGTTTAAAAAAATTTTGGGAACAAGGGGTGAGACAGATTTTTGGGGGTGAAAAGCGCCAAAACTTCTGGTGCAATCCAGTTCATACTAAGTGCATATAAGGTAAACAAGGTTTCAATTTTTTGTTTAAAAATTTAAAAAAACTTCAGATTTTGTCTACATTTAGCAATTTGCAAATTTGCAAATTTTCCATGCCTCAAATTTTTATTTTTCCCCTTGGCTGTTTTATTGGGAACCAATAGGTTTTTTTTAAAGGGATTTTCCAACATGTTAGTTTTTCTTTCCCCCCCCTTGGTTTAACCATCTGCTTTGATACGCCCCGTCTTTGGGTTTTCCCAAAAAAAAAAAAGTAGAAGACAAAAAAAAAGTTATGTAAAAACTTTATTTTTTCGGGGCTTTTTAAAAGATTGCCTCTGCTTTCTTTCGAAAATTTTAAGGGAAATGGAACCCAACGAATTTTTGACGGAATCATCATTAAATTAATTTTTTGGGGGGCCCCCAAACCAGTCATAAATTTTGTTTTTAAGGAAAAAAATTGCAATTTATAAAATTTAAAAAAAAATTTTTTACAAGTCAAAAATCCCTTTCTTTAAAAAAACAAAAAACAAAAAATCTCAGGTCCCGTTTTGGGAATTTGGTTTTGAATTTTTAAGGTAACAAAAATCACTTTTTTAAAATTGTATTTAAATGAAGCCCCCTTTTTGCTTTCAAGCTCGGGTAAAGCTTTAATGAATTTTTCCCCCGCTACTCCTAAGCCACAGGTTTCATATGCAAAGATTAACACTAAACCTATTATAAATTTTGGCACTAAACCACCTTTTAAGGGCAATTTTTTAATTTTTTTTTGTCTAACATTTATTATTATTATACAGGGGGCCCGATAAACATTCCCGGGCTGCAAAACAAGGGAACTTTTGGCCCACATGCCCGGGAAAAATGTCTAGGTCCCAAAACTCCCCTTTTTTGCCCGGGAATCAAACAGAACGCCCCTTTCAGTATATTTTGCTCTAAAAAAAGAGAGGGTGTCTGATTTGGGTTTTATTACCTAATTTGAGTGTACATATGATGGGTTATAAGGGACCCCTGACCTTATCTAATTGGGGTGGTAAAAATGGTAAAGGTAAAAGGGACCCACAATCTTTCCTATATTGGAGTATAACCCCCTTGGTGGGTTTTAAAGTCCCGAAAATACTTATATGGGGTATTCAAAAGGTGGTAGGAAGGGGGCCAGATCTTTTTCATATTGAAAAATTCAGAGGTGATTTTAAGGGCCCCTGTCATTACCTATATTGGAGTATATCAGTATGTTGGTTGGTAAGGTGCCCATGATCATTTCTCTATATTGGAGTATATCAGTATGGTGGTTGGTAAAGTGCCCATGATCATTACTCTATATTGGAGTATATCAGTATGATGGTTGATAAGGTACCCATGATCCTTACTCTATATTGGAGTGTGTAAGTATGGTAGTAGGTAAGGTACCCACAATCATTACTCTATATTGGAGTATATCCCTATGGTGGTTGGTAAAGTGCCCATGATCATTTCTCTATATTGGAATATATCAGTATGGTGGTTGGTAAGTGCCCATGTTTATTCCTTATTGGAGTAAATTTTCAGTATGGGGGTTGATAAGGATCCATGATCATTACTCTTATTGGAGTATATCAGTATGGTTTTTTCCCTGATCATTACTCATATTGGAGTAATCAGTAATGGGGGGAGCCCCTGATCATTACTCTTAATTGGAGATATAATTCATTTATGTCCCTATTTTTATCTGTATTGAGTTTAAAAAGGTCCCCACGATCAACTCTTTTTGGAGTAAAATCAGTTGGTGGTTGGATCATTACTCTGTATTGGAGTATATCACTATGGTGCTCTGATCATTACTCTGTATTGGAGTATATCAGTATGGTGCCCCTGATCATTACTCTGTATTGGAGTATATCAGTATGGTGCCCCTGATCATTACTCTGTATTGGAGTATATCAGTATGGTGCCCCTGATCATTACGCTGTATTGGAGTATATCAGTATGGCCTGATCATCTCTGTTTTGGAGATATTAATTTATTTTTGCCTGATCATTACTCTGTAATTGGAGTAATCAGTATGGCCCCCCCATCATTACTTGTTTTGGTAATCAGTATGGTGCCCTGATCTTATCTGTTTTGGAGTATAAGTAGTTGCCCCTGTTTCATTACTCTGTATTGAGAAAACAGAAAATGGCCCCCTGATCATTACTTGTTTTGGAGTAATCAGTTGGTGCCTGATCATTACTCTGTATTGGATTTATAGATGGTCCCCCTGACATTACCTGTTTTGGGGAGTAAATCCTGATCATTACTCTGTATTGGAGTATATCAGTATGGTGCCCCTGATCATTACTCTGTATTGGAGTATATCAGTATGGTGCTCTGATCATTACTCTGTATTGGAGTATATCAGTATGGTGCCCCAGTCATTATCTGTAATTGGATATATCAGTAAGGTGTCCCTGACATTACCTGTATTTGGAGTATAATCTGTAAGTGTCCTGATCATTACTCTGTATTGGAGTATATCAGTCAGGTGTCCCTGATCATTACTCTGTATTGGAGTATATCAGTATGGTGCCCCTGATCATTACCCTGTATTGGAGTATATCAGTATGGTGCCCTGATCATTACTCTGTATTGCAGTATATCAGTATGGTGCTCTGATCATTACTCTGTATTGGAGTATATGAGTAAGGTGTCCCTGATCATTACTCTGTATTGGAGTATATCAGTATGGTGCTCTGATCATTACTCTGTATGTGGAGTTATAGTAGGACTCCTGATCATTACTCTGTATGAGTATATGAGTAGGTGCGCTGATCATTACTCGTATTGATTATATGAGTAAGGTGCCCCTGATCATTACTCTGTATGAGTATAATCGCAGGTGCCCTGATCATTACTCTGTATTGGAGTATATCAGTATGGTGCCCTGATCATTACTCTGTATTGGAGTATATCAGTATGGTGCCCCTGATCATTACTCTGTATTGGAGTATATCTGTAAGGTGCCCCTGATCATTACTCTGTATTGGAGTATATCAGTATGGTGTCCCTGATCATTACTCTGTATTGGAGTATATCAGTATGGTGCCCCTGATCATTACTCTGTATTGGAGTATATCAGTATGGTGTCACTGATCATTACTCTGTATTGCAGTATATCAGTAAGTGCCAGATCATTACTCCTGTATTGAGTATAGAGTAAGGGGTGGGGGGGGTGCGCCCTATCATTAACCTGTTATAGAAGTATATCAGTATGGTGCCCTGATCATTACTCTGGATTAGAGTATATCAGGCTGGTGCTCTGATCCTTACTCTGTAGTGGAGGATAGGAGTCCGGTGTCCCGGATCATTACTCGGTATTGGAGTATATCAGTCTGGTGCTCAGATCATTACTCTGTATTGGAGTATATCACTATGGTGCTCTGATCATTACTCTGTATTGGAGTATATGAGTAAGGTGCCCCTGATCATTACTCTGTATTGGAGTATATCAGCATGGTGCCCCTGATCATTACTCTGTATTGGAGTATATCACTATGGTGCCCTGATCATTAGTACCCTCCCCTTGTGGCATTTCTGTGCCATGTGTAGATATATATAGCTCTTGTATCATAACGCCAGCTGTTAGGCACCAGTAACCACACATATTTACTACACTGGCAGCAATGATAGTTCCCTGTGCCCTCATAGTACAGTATGTGAGGCGATATGCCCACACAGCGGTTGTCTGGGTAACACGGTAGTAGGGGCGCCGCCGTATGCCAGCTCTCCCCTCAGCCCGTGGGCGGGGCCAGTGAAGCTACAGGAATGCGCGCTCTTCATTGAGAGCTGCGGAGTGTGTCCCGCCCTCGCCAGCGCGCATGCCCCCTGGGCCTCTCCTCTCAAAGCGCGGCGGGGAATGCAACCCGCCCCCTTTCCCCTAGAGAGACGAACATTTTGTGCGCCGCAGGGGGGGGAGTGCCCCGGGGGCCCGGGGGAAAGTGCAGGCAGCGGGGCCGGACCAGCTGAACGGACACAGACCGGAGACGACACAAGTCCATGGAGAGGCGCGTCTGCTCCGAGTGCTCACTTCTCTCCACCAGTCTCCTCTAACAGCGGGCCGGCTCTCCTCCTGCTCCGGCCGCTCGGACGGGTTGTGCGGATAGAGAGCGGCAAAAGGGGGGCGGTGACAGGGACAGTAGATCCGGGGGGCGGTTTGGGGGGAGTAAACCGCCTCATGATGAAATTTTAAAAAAAAGAACCAGACCGGCTTTCGAACCGGGAAGGCTTCAAGAAGCGGGGCGGCCTGGTTGTGCTTCAAGAACGAGCGGGAGGATGAGGTGAGACCGGGAGACCCGCCCCCTGCACACCGGCCTGGTGGCATCCCGCGGCCGTTTTTCTTCTCACCCGGTTTCTTTGGGAAACCCGGGCCGTGCTCCCCGTCCGCGGGGAAGCCCCTGTGGGGTTGGGGCGCGGAGGGAGGGCCCCAAAGCGCCCCGGCATCCACGGGGGCCCCGGCGGGAGCGCGCACACGGTACCGAGCGGCCCCGCGGGGGTTGGAAAACCCCGGGCTTTTCCTGGCGAGTCTGGGCTTCACTGTGCGTCTGTCATTGTTCGGGAAAACATGGGGGTGCTGGAGGTCACGTTTAATGAGCGAGGTGAAATGCAGGGTAGGGCACTGTTCACACTGCTGCGGCCTCCATGGCTGTGCTGGGGGAGCTCACCGAGTGCGGGCGGGTTGATTGCCCAGGGCCTTTTACCCGACCTGGTTTGTTAGCACAGGGGGCCCTGCAGGTGGCCGTGTTGTATAAACTATAGGTGTGATTACCCCGGGCCCCTGCGGTTTGGCCTTATTTTTTTTCCGTTTTTGGCTATAGCGCCAAGATGCCCCGTATGTGGCCTTTTTGAAAGTTTATGGGCTATGGGGCCCCAGTGATGTTGTGCTTTATTGTTAAATATGGGCTATGGGCAAGGGACCTGTAGTGGCCTTTTTATTGTTACTACTAGGGGAGATTGCCCACAGGGGCCTTTTTCTGAGTTTGGGTATGAGTGGCTAAAGTAAAAGTCCATTGTTTAAACGTAGGTGTTTTTTTTCCCACGGGGGCCCGTATGGGGCCCTTATATTGTTACCGACTGTAGGTGATGATTAGCCACAAGTGACCTGTATGTGGCCTTATATTGTTACCGACTGTAGGTGATGTTTTCCAAAATGACCTGAAAGTGGCCTTATAATTTTTACCGATGTAGGGGGTGTTTACCCCAAAAAGTGCCTGTGTGGCCCTTTATATTTTTTACCACTGAGGTGTTTAAAGAAAAAAGTGACCTGTGTGGCCTTTTTTTTTTTACCGATGGGTGGATTCCCAAACAAGTGACCTGTTGGCCATTTTATTGTTCCCCGATTTAAAGGCTAAAAGTAGCCAACGTGGTCTTAGTTTTTTCCCAATTCTGGTATGAAGTGATTGTATGGTGTATTGCTGTTCTAATTTAGGCAATGACTCCCCAAAAGTGCCTTGTAGTCATCTTCGTTACCAATTTTTGGTTGTCGTAGCCCAGTGCCAAAGGCTTTTTCCCAAAGCTTAAAATTTGGGGTTGTTTTCAGCCCTTTTTCCCTGGCTGTGCGCTCAAAAAGGGATTAATCTCCCAGTCTTTAGGAAATCCACGTTTCATAGAGAATTGGATTAGCCTCCTTCCCTGCTCTCTTCCCACGGGCGGGGGGGGGGGGGAAAGTGACTTCAATTATTGGTAATGCAATTCTATTTTGGGGCCCGCGTGTGCCCGGTCCCACCGCCCGCGGAGCCGACCGTTGTACGAGCTCCGAACAAACGGGTAATTCGCCCGCAATTATGCGGTTGAACTTAGCCCAATGGTCTTTCTTTCCAAAAATATGGGTTGCCAGTGCCACAAGTGTCCTGTAAGTGGCCGTGTTGCTGTTACCGACTATAGGTGATGATTAGCCATATGTGATCTTATATTGTTACCAGCTACTGGCTATGGAGTGACCTGTATGTGGCTGTATTGCTGTTATCGACTATAGGTTGTCATTAGCTATAAGTGACCTGTACGTGGCTATGTTTTATAAACTATAGGTTGTGATTAGCCATAAGTGGCCATATACGGTTAGGCTTGTCAAACCCACCCACAGAAAAATTTTTCCTTTTTTTTTTCCCACATTTTTTGGGTATTTTCTGTTACGACAGAAAAGGGCCCCCAAAAGACTTGTAAAGTAAAACCCCCCTCCCTGTTCCACAGAAGTCAATGTACTGGGGGGTGGCTCGGGGGTGCCCCGTGGGCGGGTTTTACTTTGGGGGGGGGGGGCTCGGCGGTGCGCCGTCGCAGGTTACTTTGGGGGGGGGGCTCGGCGGTGCGCCGTCGCAGGTTACTTTTGGGGGGGGGGGTCGGGGGTGCGCCGTGCGGTTTTACTTTGGGGGGGGGGCTCGGCGGGGGGCCGTCGCAGGTTACTTTGGGGGGGGGGGGCGCGGCGGGGGGCCGTCGCAGGTTACTTTGGGGGGGGGAATGGGGGGGGGGGCCGTCGCGGGTTTACCTGGGGGGGGGGGGCCGCGGGGGCGGGGCTGGGGATCGGAAAGCCGAAGCCCCGGACTCTCAATTTCCCAAACCTCAGACTCCTAAACTCCCTATACACGGCGCATGTTTAAGTATAATTTTAAATGTAGTAAAATGGAGGGTTTTTTCACCTTTTTGAAACAATAATAAAGCCTTTTAAAGGTAGAACTGCAAGAAAAAGGGTAAAATGTTTTGTTTTAAAACACTTGATTTTTGAAGAAAAATCTGTATTTTTTATCCAATTCCAGTCTGCACCAACTTTGGGAACTTTTGTAGAAGAAAACCGGGGAAAAATTTCAGTTTTTTTCAAGATGTGTTTTAATCTGATTCGGACCCCAAAAGGTTTTCGGGCATTTGCAAAAAAACCCAAAGGGGGATTCCCCAAATTTTACTAAAAAAATAATAAAACCCTTTTTGTTTTTGGGAAACCAAAACAGAAAACAATGCAGTTTTTAGGAAAAAATCTGCAGAACTAAGCAAGCTAAATACTTGCAAGAAAAAATTTATGTGGGTAAAAGATGACTGTATAAAAAATTTACATTTACCTCATGTACAAAGTTTAGTGGATGGAGAGATATGGACCTGAAGTAAAAAGGTTAAAAACCATTGCCCCCCTTTTTTGCTTGTCAGTGTAAAATGTATTTTTTGGGCTAGATTTGGGACACAAAAAATTTTTAAATATCAAAACATTTGCAGGAAAAAAATTGGGGAAAACTCTGAATTAGTTCTGAAAAAATCATTGCCTCCATCAGATCCGCAAACGGGGATCTCATACCGCCTCTTTATTTCCAGGTTTAGAGAAGGGCCCCTCTCTACACTAATTTGGGGGTTTTGGGGGCAAAAGGGTGCCCACGGGGGAAACATCTTTTAAAAAAATTGTGGGGAAAAAAAGGTTTTTGCCCCCGGGCCACATTCTTTTTTGATAAATTTTTAAATTTTTTCTACTTTGAAAAACAGGTAAAAACATTTGCTAAAATTGTTTGCCTAGGAGCAAAATCTTTCCCCTGGGGGAGCCTTTGCCTGCTCCATGTCATCAATTTTCATTCCCCATGTGATGAGGTGAGATTGGGGCAGTAGCACTGGCCGGACCCAAATTCCTTTGCTCTTTGCACTGCATCGAACTAACGGACCAAAAATTATTATATATTTTGGGAGCCTGTTTCGGTCCATTTATGACGACTCCCCACTCCCCGAAAATAGCCTCCGACTTCGACTCCACAGTCCTGGTCGCAGGTTACTTGGGGGGTGGGGGCCTCGGCGGTGCGCCGTCACAGGTTACTTGGGGGGGTGGGGGCCTCGGCGGTGCGCCGTCACAGGTTACTTTGGGGGGTGGGGGCCTCGGGGGGGTGCCCGTCGCAGGTTACTTGGGGGGGGGCCTCGGTGGGCCCGCGCAGGTTTTAAATTGGGGGGGGGGGGCTCGGCGGGGCCCGTCGTGGTTCCCTTGGGGGGGGGGGGGTCGGCGGGGCGCCCTCTAGGTTCCTTTGGGGGGGGGGGGGGCTCGGGGGGTCCGTGTAGGTTTCTTGGGGGGGGGGGGTCGGGGGGGGCGCCGTCGAGGTTCTTGGGGGGGGGGTCGCGGGGCGCCGTCGTAGGTTACTTGGGGGGGGGGGGGTCGGCGGGGCCCGCGTAGGTTACTTGGGGGGGGGGGGCTCGGCGGGGCGCCGTCGTAGGTTACTTGGGGGGGGGGGGCTCGGGGGGCGCCCTCGAGGTTACTTGGGGGGGGGTCGGCGGGGCGCCGTCGTAGTTACAAGGGGCTCAGCGGGCGGGGTTGGCGGGGGCCCTCGTAGGTTACTTGGGGGGGGGGGGGGGGTCGGCGGGGCGCCGTGTAGGTTATTGGGGGGGGGGGGGTTTGGCGGGGCGCCGTCTGGGTTTTACTTTGGGGGGGGGGGGCTCGGCGGGGGGGGGGCCGTCGTATTTTTAAATTTGGGGGGGGGGGAAGGCGGGGCCCCGTCGGGGGTTATTTGGGGGGGGGGGGGGGCCCGGGGCCCGGGGCCCCGGGTCGGGGTTACTTGGGGGGGGGGGGGGTCGGCGGGGGCGCCGTGGGTTAGGTTTTTGGGGGGGGGGGGGGCTGGGGCGGGGCCCCGGTCGTGGGTTTTCCTTGGGGGGGGGGTCGGCGGGGCGCCGTCGAGGTTAGGGGGGGGGGGGGGCCTCGGGGGGCGCCGTGGGTAGGTTACTTGGGGGGGGGGGGCCTGGGCGGGGCGCCCTCGTGGGTTAAATTGGGGGGGGGGGGGGGCTCGGCGGGGCGCCGTCGTAGGTTACTTGGGGGGGGGGGCTCGGCGGGGCGCGTCTGGGGGTTCCCAGGGGGTCAGCGGTGGGGGTTTGGGGGGGGGCGCCGTCGTGGGGTTACTTGGGGGGGGGGGGGGCTCGGGGGGGCGCCGCGTGGTTCCCAAGGGGCTGGCGGGGGACTTGGGGGGCGCCGCGTGGGTTATTTGGGGGGGGGGGGGGGGCTCGCGGGGCCCCTGTATTTTTGGGGGGGGGGGGGGGGCTCGGGGGGGGGCCCCCTCGTAGGTTACTTGGGGGGGGGGCCGGCGGGGCGCGGTAGGTTCCCAGAGGGGTCAGGGTGGGGGCTGGCGGGTGCCGGGTTTTAGGTTATTTGGGGGGGGGTCGGGGGGGGGCGCCGTCGTAGGTTATTTGGGGGGGCTCGGGGGGCCCGTCGTGGGTTTACTTGGGGGGGGGGGGTGGCGGGGGCCCCGCGTGGGTTATTTGGGGGGGGGGGGGGGTGGGGGGGCGCCGTCGTAGGTTACCTGGGGGGGGGGGGGGCTGGCGGGGCCCGTCGTGGGTTATTGGGGGGGGGGGGGGGTGGGGGGGCCCCGTGTGGGGTTATTTGGGGGGGGGGGGGGTGGTCGGGGGGGCCGTGTAGGTTACTTGGGGGGGGGGGGGGGGTGGCGGGGGGCCGTCGTGGTTCTTGGGGGGGGGGGGGGCTCGGCGGGGCGCCGTCGTAGGTTACCTGGGGGGGGGGGGGCTCGGCGGGGCGCCGTCGTAGGTTAACAGGGGGGGGGGGGGGGGCGGCGGGGCGCCGTGTAGGTTATTTGGGGGGGGGGGGGGGGGGTCGGCGGGGGGTGGGGTTACGGGGGGGGGGGGGGGGGCTCGGCGGGGCGCCGTCGTAGGTTACTTGGGGGGGGGGGGGGGCTCGGGGGCGCCGTGTTTTTACCTGAGGGACCACTATGATCTTATGGTTTTCCTGTTCATTTTGCCGGCTGGTGAGATCCCTGGAATCTCTGCACTTGCAGGTTTGTTACTCATATGTAACGTTTTAGCTTCTTCTCTGTTGCTGTTATTGCTGGGCCACTGGAGTGAACTGACTCCAGGAGGGCTCTAGTTGCCTCATCTGTGCTCTCTCCGATCAGGATGAAATGGCTTTTAAAATCCCAGGGTTTTATACCCGTCTGAGCTCTCCGGGCAGGTGATGTGCAAAGGAGCCCGAAGCCCAATGTCTACTTAGTGGTACATTCCCACTCCATGTGTCACACAGTAACTGGTTATCAGTTAGATACATATGGCCAGTGTTTACAGAAAAAAACTAGAATATAGCACATTTGTACATAGGATTATGAACACCACTGCCTGCGGCCATGCTGCTCACAGGGCAAGGTCTGCTCTAGGGCTGGGTTCACACTTGCCGTTTTGGTTTCTTTATAGTAAGCTAGTTGTCCAACTGATGATTGATAAAACAAGTTTCATTAGACATCTGCGGCCTGTTTTTAAATATTGGGCTGCTCCTTTAACTGTCTCAGGAAATGGCCCCTGAAAGTCTTGTCTCAGAATATAGCACCATTCCCGCTTGTGCTTGACTCCCTATTCTTTTCTATGGGAGTTCTGAGTACTAGTGAGTGGTGTGTTTGGAGTTCCCATAGAATGAGTTGTGAACAGCTCCCTGCTCTGAGCTTTCGGGGTCCTGCTCCTGAGATGGGTGTGGGGCTTACCTCTGACGAAGGTACGTCCTATCGACTGTCAGTGGCTGTGTGATATCATTATTCGGGAATTGAACTGGGCTGAGAAGTGGATATCAAGGCAATGGCCTGTGACCGCTGATTACTCCCTGGTTTGTGGTTGGCATGTGACCACTACAGCTAAAAGGAGACTGGGAGACACCAGCAGCAGCTGAAGTGCTGGAACTGCAGTGAGTGCAAACATAAATATATATATTTTGAGACAGCAGTAGCTTAAAATACAAAAGAAAGTTGGGCAGCCTCTTTAATAGGCAGAGTATTGTGCAGTTGTGCTGTTGTGAGTTCAGTCAAACTGGCAGGTGGTCTGGGCATTGTGGTTGTAATGCAGATGGGTATAAATAACAAGATAGTGGCATATCGCTAGAATATCCCTAGTAATCCTCACTGCTTTGTAGGGGATGCTGGGTGTTGTAGTACTCACAAATTGGGATTACTCTGCTGGATATACTAATATTTATGATCTGTCGGAATCTGACCTCTGCCACTACCACCAGCCTTATGTATGTTCACACGCGTATTGTGGTGCAGCCAGCTCCCATTGACTTTCACTGGGAAGAAGCAACATGTCAATTGTTTTCTCCACTGCGTATTATACGTCTGGGAAACGTTGGCTATTCTTAGGTCAGTGAGAGCTATGAATTACCGTAATTGCAGGGTGTATTGCAGCGCACTCATGCGCCAAAATACGCACCGCAATTATGTCATGTGAACATGCCCTTACAGGGGTGTTCCCACATAACCACCTCCTGCTTAGTGGTTGGCTCACAGCTAGCTACGAAACGGCCACACTTGCACAGCTCTCCCCAATTCATTTCTATGGGAGTTCCGAGTATAGCCAAGCGAGTGTGCTCGGCTGTATTGGGAGCTCCCATAGACTTTAATGAGGAAGTGCTGAGCAAGCACAGCCCTGTACCAATTCGTTGAGCCCTTCTTGTAGCTAGCTAACAGCCATTTGTGGAGGTCTAGGTGCTGCAACACCTACAGATACCTAGAATGAAGGGGCTTTGATGCCCTTCGGTCTGTCTGCGTGGTTTGCAAGAGGTGAAAACTTGTTGCAACTAATGACCCAACGTCACTTGTCCTAAATGACGACAGGGGCCAGTAAAGAGTAGTGTACTCTACCGCCTCCCTAATGTGGTTGAATTCATTACATAGGGCCTCTACTGTATCTCCGTGTTGCTTTATACAAGGGGTTTTAGTATGTAATCCCGTGGGAAATGTTCTAAGCTCCGTCAGATTCTGTATACTAACATATGGGCTACAATCTGTGTGTGAGCCCTTACTGTAAGTGGGAAGACCAAATTAGAAGTCCTGTGACAATGTACACTATTCCCTTTTAAGAATACAGTTGTTTTTTTTTTTTTTTCCCCAGATTGTAGTCAAGTTTCAATCAGTTTTTTTTTTTTTTCAAGCTAAACCCAGAAGTGGCTTTATCTCCCCCGCTGGATCATTTTCTTTCCATAAAAAATAAACTATGGAGCAATCTCTGCCACGTGTGAACCAAGCCCTCCCAAGCAGGGATGTGGAGTTGTTACCCATGTTGGTGGAGTCATTATGAAATGGACTGACTCCGACACCCAAAAATATATGATTAATTGGTCCAGATCAATGCAGTGCCAAGAGCAGGAGGAATTAGGTCTTGCCAGTGCTACTGCTCCCTTATCTTTAGCCTCATCAGATGAGGAGTTTAATTTTGAAAAGTATTTGGATTACATGGAGCAGGCAGAGCATTGCTGCAGGGGAACAGATCCCACTTCCATTGCAAACAGATTGACCAGATTTCAGCAAAAAATTTCACTTGCTTTCAAAGAAGTAGTTGAGTTCAGCCATTCATCAGACCTGACTGTGCAGGTGGCAATTCCCATGTGAGATGTTGCCCATGTGGTCACCGCTTTGTCACCAACCCCAGTTAGTGTAGAGAGGCAATTCTCTAGCCTGGAAATAATGAGATCAGATGTGAGGTCGTGTGTGCAGGATCTGAGGGAGGCGATACGATTTCCCAAAACAAATTTATAGACTCCACAAATGTTATTCAGGACATTTTTGTTGAAAACTGTTTTTTACCACTTACTGCATCTTTTTGCATATTTACATTTTATTTGAGTTTTGTGTTCTAAAGTCATATCCAATAAATATATTTTACACTGACTAGTAAAAGGGTAACAATGTTTTGAACGTGTGACTTACAGGCTCCATATCTCACCATCCACTACAGCTTTTTTTAGACCATCAACTTGACTACCTCGTACATAACTTTGACTTGCAACTATTTAGCATCTGCTTAGTTCTGCATATTCTTGTCATGTAACTGCATTGTTACTCTTTTGCTCCGGGTGGTGGAAAAATCTTTCTTCTTTTTACTTCAAATTACAACCTGTTCTCACATTCCCTAATAGCTCAGGGTATTAGGCTGATTCCCAAGTGAGGGTTTGAACAGAGAAGAAGATTTCCTAAGAAAAGAGAAACCGCATCATCCAGCTCATTGATAGTGGTCTCTTGGCCAAGAAAATGGCCAAACTGCATCATGTGAGGCCCTGACAGCTGGAAGAATATGAAATTAAGTCCGTCCATCTATTCAGAAGCCAAGAGGAGGACGTCCAGGCAAAATATCAGTCAAGTCGCTCATCACAAGGTCTATCAGTTATAATGTGACAGACACAGCAGTGGAGGTGGCTCGTAGGCTTCGTAAGTGTGAGATCAGACGTCCATCCACGCACAGGGCAACATGCATTACACAGGTCTGGAATGATGGCCCGAAAAAAGGGGAAGAAGTCGCGACTTCCATTCGTTATAAGAAGTGTCTTCAAAGAGTTTACAAAAAAGTCAGAAAACTGGAAACGTGGTATTTGGAGCGATGAGATGAAAATCAATAGACCAGGCTCTGTTGAGGCCAAATGGGTTTGGAAGAATGGGGCGAACGGACTGAGAAATTGAGGAAACTGTCAAGTTCGGTGGAGGAAGCCTGAGGATATGGGGAGGTTTCACAGCCAAAGATGTTTGATACTTGACCAGGATGGATGCTGATCTCATTGCTGAGCTATATGTGAGTATACACAAGTACTAAGGGTATGAAAAGGACAACATAGTGTTTCAACACGACAACAACCACAAGCATAAGTTGAGTATGGCAAATAAATCATTCAGTGGTAATGAAGTTGCTGCATTGGTGTCCGCAGACCTCAGCCCAATTGAACACTTGTAGGTAGAGTTGAAGAAAAAGCTGTATTTGTATCCAAGCCCAGTCTGCACCAACAGTGGGAACATGTAAAAGAGACCTGGAATCAGATTTTGGTCAAGACATGCTTGAATCTGATCCAGAGTCCAGAAGGATTCAGGCAGTGCTGAAAGATATGGAGCCTGAGGCTATGTTCACACGGCTTAAATTGGGGCGCATTTCGCCGCATATTTAGAGGCGTACTGCGCTCTAATATGAGCAAAATGTGCCCCTGTCATTACGATAATCCACAGTTCTCATAGAGAACTATGGATTATGCCTCCTCTCCCCGCTCGGACGATACTATCGTATTGTACACACAGGGAGATAAGGGACGTCATTTATTCACGGCTCTTACGCGCCCCGAGTAATGAGTCGATGGGCTGAACATAGCCTGAAAGTCACAAGATCAAAACATTGTTACCCTTTTGCTTGTTAGTGTCTGTCCTACCTAAATAGCTTGATTATTGTATCATAAGGTGATAAACAGCCTGATGGGACCATTTTACTACAGTAAAGTTATCACTTAAACATGCGCCATGTATGAGGGAGTCAGGGATATTGAGGAGCAGGGCTGTGGATTTGGCAAGCCGAAGCCCTGACTCAGACTCCTCAATTTCCCAAACCTCCGACTCTGACTAATGACTCCGACTCCTGACTCCCTCATACATGGCACATGTTTAAGTAATAACTTTACTGTAGTAAAATGGTAACATCAGGCTGTTTATCACCTTATGATACAATAATCAAGCTATTTAGGTAGAACAGACAGTGACAGGCAAAAGGATAACAATGTTTTGACTTTTGAACATTGTGGGTAGAGTTGAAGAAAAAGCTGTATTTGTATCCAAGTCAGTCTGCACCAACATTGGAATGTGGAGAAGAGACCTGGGATCAGATTTTGGTCAAGATATGCTTGAATCTGATCCAGAGCCCAGAGGATTCAGGCAGTATTGAAAACCAAAGGCAGATTTCCCAAATACTAACAAAATTAATAAAAATTAACATTTTGATTTTTAGGAGCAAAACTATAACCAAGCAGATGCTAAATACCTGCAAGTCAAATTTATGTATAAGAGCGGTAAGATGACTGTATATACAATTACAATAGCCTCATGTACAAAGCTATAGTGGATGGAGAGATATGGAGCCTGAAAGTCACAAGTTCAAACCATTGTTACCATTTTGCTTGTCAGTGTAAATATATTGATTGGACTGACATTAGAACACAAAAAAAATTGTAAAAATGCAAAACACGCAGGAACATTTGTGGAGTCTCTGAATTTGTTCTGAGAAATAGTATTGCCTCCATCAGATCCTGCATACATGACCTCACATCTGATCTCATTATTTCCAGGCTAGAGAACGGCCTCTCTACACTAACTTGGTTAGTCTCTAACAATGTCATGGTATAAAGGAATTGCCTCAGCCACAGTCAGTTTAGATGAATGGTTGAACTCTTCTACTTCTTTGAAAACAGGCGAAAAATTTTGTTGAAATCTGTTTGCCCTGGGGCAGAATCTTTTCCCCTGGGGCAGCGCTTTGCCTGCTCCATGTCATCAATTACACTCCTCATGTGATAAGGCTGAAGATATGGGAGCAGTAGCACTGGCCGGACCCAATTCCTCTTGCTCTTTGCACTGCATCGAAGTAACTGGACCAACTAATTATATATTTTGGGAGTCGGTCCATTTTTTGACGACTCAGACTCCTGCAAAATAGGCACCGACTCCACAGCCCTGTTGAGGAGTTGGAGCTTTGGCTTACAGACTCCACAGCCTTGCAACGAGGTGATGGAGGGACAGCGTGTGAGCGCTCTTGTACCTGCTGCAGTGCGCGTTACATAATCCACTGATTGTTGGCACGGTTCTTGGCTACAGTGAATGGATGGATTTCACTCGAGACGCTCCTCTATTACTTCAACGTAGGGTTAGCTACCACATACGTTCTTTGATTCTTGTGGCTAATTCATGTGTACAAACATTGCATTTTCTAGATTCCACACCTGATGTTAGCTTTAGGTCTTTGCCACATAAACAATTTGTAGTGCTACGTATGCTCATATTCTATAGTGAGGTTTTCCTATTTGGAGGAACCTCAGTGAGGTAGATTTGCTCATTTAGGGCGACATGTCCTAACACGGCAACGTCAGTTTTTTTTTAATCTATTTTGCGCCCAAACCACTTTTGACGGCATATTTTGGATGTAAATGAACTGTTGTACACCAAAACTAGGCGCATTATACGCCGGGCACAACACATTGTACTGCACCTAAAAATGCACCTCGAGAGGCACATTGCATACTCTACCAATGACAAGCTATGCGCCGCAATTTTGCGCATTGCGCCTATTTAGGCACAGTGCGCCTTTTTAGGTGCATTAAGTTTACCTGATGCCAGTTTTTTGAGAGGATCGGCCTTTCTGCCGCACTTTACACTGATTTAATGCGCTTAAAAACTGCCGCGGTACTACCAATTTTCGGACATGTCGCCTTTAGTGTCCTCTAGTAGGAGCAGACCTTAGTGTATCGTGTTGAGGTCATCTTGTTCTCTTTGTTATTCAGAACACCCCTTTTTATAGCGGCCCCCGTTTCATCACTTTACATCTATTCCTCCAGATAAAGTCAAGTGGTAATGTGATAAATAATGAAATTTGCAGAGCTTGTTGGCTTATTGGGTCCAATGAAAGTATTTTCTTTTTTGATGTTTAAGAAAGCAGCCACATAATTTCTTTTGTTTTACCTGTTCTGCCAAAGATCCCTTGTATATTTTAATTTGGGCCCTGATGTTCATGTATGACTTCAGGTGCAGCACGTTACACACAGTCTGGAAATATTTGCTTGAGCAGACATTTTGTAATGGCAGACAGTGTGTTATCTAGCTACGTTGTCTGCTCAAGAGTAGTTTATTTTTTACATGCAATTCTTAGTGTCAGTTTCCTTTTGATTATACAGGTTGTGTAATGGATCACTGAAAACACAGGGAAAGTATCATTGGTACCAATTAGAGGAAATATGTGTGTGTGTGTATATATATATATATTGTATGTGTGTTTATATATATATATATATATAGTGTGTGCAGCACTCACTGAAGCTGTTGTAGCTAGATGCGGAGTGTGGGTCTTGGGGTCACCCGTTGTAGTAATCAGTGTGGATCTAAGGGTAAGTTCACACAAGTTTTTCAGTGCTGAAAGTGTCAGCATTGCATCCTCGTCGAAATTCCAGCATTGCAAGCATAGAGTTCCAGCAAGGAATTGACCCTGACCGTCTGACGCAGATTTTCTGCCTCTGTACCTTAGTATTAACGACGTGTAAAGCCCCTTGACGTGTCAATTCTTTGTAGGCGCTTATAGTACTTGTCATAGATACTGATCGGACACTGATCTTACTTAGGGTTCGAGAGGTCGGTTTACCAGCAGTTTAGACTCCGATTCGGCACTGAATCCACCCCCAGAATTGCCATACAAGTATATACCCTATCGCTTATTTCCACACAGTGATAGCCTCGTGCATACATATATTCTAAGAAGAAAGTGCATACCATATCCAATGAGATTCCAGATTTTATTCCTCTAGGGGAGGCTTAAAAATATAGTAATGTGACTGGTTGCTAGGGGCAAGACACAGTGGTTGAAGAGTTTGTTGATGAACTGAACCACTTCCTGACTTATTGGGTAACCATTATGTCATTTGCTGAGCCCAGCCATACATGTTAGGTCATGGCCGTTAATGACCTGCCACTAACCTTTTAACGCTTAGATGTTGTGGCAAATGTGGCTGTAGCATCTAATGGATTAAGGAGCAATGCTGCACATCTCCCTGGTCTCTCTTGCCTCGGCCCGAGCCCCCCTTTCCCCTTCTCCTCTCTTGACTGCGTCATGTGAGCAAATCTATAACAAATTCCCTGTTTATGGCTGGATTTAGACTGCAGTACAGCTTCTTGCTGCTCGTTTTGTTTCAATCAGGAGTTTATCTTGGCAATTACTTGTTGGTTCAGTTCTTGGAGTTTTTGTCTATCGCCTGAGACATGATATCATCTTATTGGGGTCTTCGTTTCATTTTTAGACTTTTAAACAAGGTTCACACACAGCGGTTTCAGTGGAATGCAGGTCTGTGGGGTTGTCCCTTTAAGGAGAGTTCACACGTCATATTTGAGGGGCGTATCTTGGCACATAAATGCACTGGAATATGCCCAGCAAATACATGTAACAAGTAAAATCACTGTCGCCGTGTAGATGGATTGGCATTTTACAGTCTTATTTCTCGCCGCATATTGTATGCCCCTAAAAAGAAGTCGCCTGTCACTTCTTTCGGATGCTTACGCTTCAAGAAATAGAAAGGTGTACTAGGCAGAGAGCTGACTCGATGCGCTGGCCAGCACGTACTTCCAACAGCGCTAATAAAGATGTACTGCAGTGTGTGCCTGCAAACGCCCTGTGAAAATACCCTAAGCATTTTTCTTGTTTGCCATACAGGGCTGCAGTTTACTCAACAGCTATTAAATTGCCTGAATCTTCTGTTTGTTTGATAACCACACAGACTTCGGTGCAGTCTTTGACCGCTGTGTGTGAACCTTCCCCATTACGGTAGGATAAGACAATCCGGTAGCTGTGTGCAGATAAAAACCATGGTCACCAATGGTGTTTGCCAGTGATATCCCTGTTTAACTGGAGAAATCCTATGTCGCTGCCAATTGGGTATTGGCACCAGATCCTCTAACACAACCCTTATTCTGCTTGTAGTATGTGTTAGGCTCTGAGGTATCTGGGTACTGTGAAAAAAAGAAACCTGATGGATACCGTGACATAGCCATGGCTGGTCCACAGACCTCAACAGAACATTTTTTTTGTGCTACATTTGCTTTATTTCCTGGCGAGATAAGCTTTTTGACACAAGTGTAGTAGACCATGCTTTTGTCGTGCATAAAAGGCTATATGTTCTGCTAATATAGCAAATGTACAGTAGTCCAAATAGGACCTCTGTGCTCTTGTGTCTATGGGCTAGCTGTGGCTGTGTCACAGCATCCATCGAGGTATCCCAAAGACAGCTCTGATGGAGTGTGTAACAGGGTGAATCCAGCCTTAACTGGTAGAAACTATCCTAAAGTTAGCCACATCTGCAACTAATTAAGGAGCTTGTCTCATCCAAACAATCTGTCATGTGCAGTGTTAGGGCATGTCATGGAAGAAGGTGCGCTGATCATGAGTTACCTCTGTGAACCACAGCTAAGAGAACTCATCAGGGCCCCCAGTGAAATCTAGAGGAGTGTTATGTTAATTGCTGGTGATAGTTATTTGGCCTTACCCAGTGATAATGGGAACTGTTTGCTGGCTATAGATAATGGTAAGGGGTGTGTGGGGGATCTTTTCTCTAACTTTTTGTGAACTTTATCATGACAAAAGACTGCGCTGGGGCTTGTCATATACACTGTACCACTATAAACAGGACTCGCACTACTTTCTATAAAAACCAAACACTCCACTAAAGTGTTGTACAGGGATCTAACAATACTCGCTGGTCCGTCGGGGCAAGACTAAAATAGAAGATAAAACTCATACTACGGATGGTAGCCAGTGAACGTTCAGCGTTCATGTGACCGGTGCAGCCAATCACAGCTCACACAGTTACCTGCACATGACCTCTGTGGCCTGTAATTGGCTGCAGCTGTCACGTGAATGAAGGCCGTTCAGTGCTACAGCCAAGGTGTCCGGGAGGTAGTAGGAGTCTTGTATTTTTATTCATGCCCCAACGGACCAACAAGCATTGTTGGATCCAGAACAGCCCTTCAACATGCTATAGCTGTAACCGGTATATCCACACAGGGCAGAAGTCCACATCTCTGTAAGATAAATGGCTGGGCTGCATTCCAAATTACAGGTTCATTGCCATGAAGATCCCCTGTGCGTTTTTCCACAGAGTAATAATTTCTTAGAATCGTATTTACTTTGCTATAACTGTAATATTCTGCTGGTTTTTCAAACACAAATCCGGTATGGAAAACCCACCACTTAGCCGTCTTGTGTGAACACATCCAAAGAGTTGGAAAATAATGTAAGCAGATTTATCTTAATGCGGGTTGTGGATAAAGGAGACCACCTGCACCAATTGGCCTGGATGACCTGCATCCACTGCAAAAATTGTCCAGTAAGGTTTCGGCAAAATGTCAAAGGTCAAGGTGTTCACTTGGCCTCCAAATTCTTTACAGCTCTCAATCTAGTCAAACATCTGTAGGTTGTGCAGGAAAACAAGTCTGATCCAGTAAGGATCAGGGTCCTGGTGTCGGGTACCACAGGTCACCTTCAGAGGTCTTGTGAACTTCATGCCTTAGGGGGTTGTCAACACCTCTATGCTCACCTCTGTTCTAGCGCAGCGCCTTCCTCTATCGACATTGGTCTTCTGTTCTTGCTTCTTCGGAGATGTCGGGCAGCAGTATGTGACCACTCCAGTAGTAATGTTCCCATTCGGAAGAAGCAAGAAAACGGGAGACCAACGGTGAGTGAGGATTGTGCAGTGCTGGAACAGAGGTAAGGATGGTGTTTTAATGTTATGGCTGAAAAATGTATATTGCTGTTCGGCTATGTTCACACGGCCTAACTGCGGGGCGTATTTCGCCCCGCAGTTAAGCCGTGTGGACGGGGCAGGGCGGGTTAGCCGGCAGCCCGTCGGCCCTATAGACTATCATTACTAGTGGCGCATATATGCCGCGCTAGTAATTGACATGTAATCCATAGTTCTCTATGAGAACTGTGGATTGCCGTAATGACTGGGATGTATTTCGCGCAATGCGGCACAAATTACGGGCTGAAATACATCCCAAAATAAGCCGTGTGAACCTAGCCTTCAAGAGGTTTTACACAGGATCACAAAAATATTGTTTTATCTCTGTTTTCTAGTGTTATCAAGACGTTAATAGAGGCTTGCATAATGTCGGCCTTTTCTTTTTGTTTGTATGGGCCCTGTTAAATGTGCCAATTAATAGGGCACTTTGTAAATGGGGGGGGGGGGAAAAAACAAAGCTTTTCAACATAGACAGTTTGCTGTAGTTCTGGTACATGTGGTCCTGTTAGCTTTATACAACCACCAAGCTGTATGGAGCTGTAACAAATATGGGCCTTACTGTACAGTACTTCTGTATGCTGCTTATTTTGTGGCTAGCTGACATATTTTGGGGCCTCCCTTTTGGTATACAAAGCATCTCAGGACAGATGTGGCAATACCTATGACTCTCTGCAGTACACAGCCAAGTGATCTCCTGTATACGGCTAGAGTATGTTTACACAGATGATGTGGATTCCAATATCTCTGCATTGAAATCTGACTGCAATCTACTTCACATTGTTTTCAAGGGAAAGTCTGCGTGTCAGTGCATACAAAGCTGCTTTTCCTCAGTGTCTTTAAAATAAAAACAAACCTTGGTAATTCTTGAAGCAGATTTCAGTGTTGAATTTTGTTGCTGAAACCTCACATAATATATGGAGGCTGACCTCTTCCTCTAAATTCAACAACTTTCATCTAAGAATCTGCACGGATTTTACACATAGGCTGTGCTCTGAATCAGCGCTGAGAATCATCCGTGTGAACATAAATTTACTGTGTGCAGGGAAACTTGTAGTAAGACTGCATGCAGGCTCTGGATACATGGCTCCAGTATCAACTGTCATAAGATGTGTGCACCACCTCCGTATGAATCTGGTTTTACTAGTATATTTTGAACACCACTTTAAATCTCATGAAGGTAGCTCGTACATGCTACACCAAGTATTCTTGGTGACTGAGGCTACAGCCTTGCTCATAAGTTGTACAACTATGCAGTATAAGATTTGTGCTTGCGGTCACGGAATTAAACTATTCGTGATCCTATCCTGATAATGTACTATTTTGACATCTGTGGAGTTCTGTAAGAAGAGTAGGCAATCTCCTGATGCATACCTTGGTTCGCGTAATTGCCAACTTAGGAAGGCACTGTACCATATCCAGAATCCTAAACATGTCGGAAAGTGGGTGAGCCCTCCCGAGTGGTAACTAGTCAGGAAGTATGGCTGGGATTCATCAACGGGATGTGTTGCCATGTTTTTCACACTTAGAGAACCTGTCACATAGGTTATACACCCCCTTGCTAAGGGCAGTACAAGCTAGTGTCGGACATGCTGTTGCCAGCGCGGTCTCCCTTATTCTGTAAGATGCAGGAGTTTTAGAGCATTTAAAGAGAACATGTCGCCTAGTTTATGCCCCCCTTGCTGAGGACAGCACAAGGTAGTGACAGACATGCTGTTTCGAGCGCTGTGTCCCTTATTCTGTAAGATGCTGGAGTTTTCGTGTATTTAATACTCAAATCTACAGTTTTCAGCCAGAAGTCATTCGAAGAGTCCTTCAGAGTGTCAGGTTTTTTTCAAGCCCTGCCCACCTCAACTGACAAACCTATTACTTTGAATAAGTAGAAACATGTGAATAACTGTCAGTGGGTGGAGCTAGCCTTTGGTGGGTGGAGCTAACACCTGCTCATAAATAAGATTTGAGGGGTAAATACTCTAAAACTGCTTCATCTTACAGAATAAGGGACACAGCGCTGGAAACAGCAGGTCTGACACTGGCTTGTACTGTCCTCAGCAAGGGGGGCACAACCTGTGATAGGTTACCTTTAAGATAGAAAAACTAAATCATAAGACAGGTATGGACCTAGCCTATTACAGGAAAGGAAAAACTAAAATAATGGCGGTACTGGATTCATTTAGTGATGGACACAAGCAGCGCCTGATGTGTTCCAGTGACTATAGTCAGGTCTGCTAGGTTAAAGGGGCTTTCTTACTGCAATTCTGCAAATTCTATATGAACAGAGGATTTAAACCATTTATATCACTGCAAATTATAATCCCTGTTAAAACATAACTTTTACTAGACTATCTAAAATTGTGCAATCTAGACCCCTATAAATTACCACTACATACCTAGATGATACAGCATACTGTGTACTATCCGTCAGTGGAGTAATCCCCCCCGAAAAGGACGGCTCCGCTTTTATGACAGATAATATCACTATATACGTGTATAAACACCTTAAATCCCAGCTATCCCGACGCGTTTCCCCCGTGCAATTTTAGGGTTCATCAGGGGATTCAAAAAACTCTCGCTGTGGAAAAGAGTACGCTATATACAACGCATATACAACCTGTCTTAAATACATATACCTCCTATTCACATTCAATAGGGAGACTGATACTTAGCTTAGATGCTGTCAGGTATAGGAATGATACTCCCCGCAGCTCCTTTGGTATGCTGGCACCCAGGATAAGAGGGCATCCCTCTAATCCTGGGTGCAAGCATACCAAAGGAGCTGCGGGGAGTATCATTCCTATACCTGACAGCATCTAAGCTAAGTATCAGTCTCCCTATTGAATTTGAATAGGAGGTATATGTATTTAAGACAGGTTGTATATGCGTTGTATATACCGTACTCTTTTTCCACAGCGAGAGTTTTATGAATCCCCTGATGAACCCTAAAATTGCACGGGGGAAACGTGTCGGGATAGCTGGGATTTAAGGTGTTTATACACGTATATAGTGATATTATCTGTCAAAAGCGGAGCCGTCCTTTATCGGGGCGATTACTCCACTGACCGATAGTACACAGTATGCTGTATCATCTAGGTATGTAGTGGTAATTTATAGGGGTCTAGATTGCATAATTTTAGATAGTCTAGTAAAAGTTATGTTTTAACAGGGCTTTCTTACTGCAAATATTATCAACCTGTAAGGAGTGGTAATTGAAGACTTTTTCTAAATACATTAGTCTTTTGATTTTACTTTACTCAGAGAGGTTAAGAGATTTTATCTGCTCTGAGTGCGTACAAGTTTCTATGGTTACCTGACCATATCTCGATCTGATTAGCACAAATTCCTCTGGGACGGTCCCCCGGGAGCAAACTCGTCTCAAACCCAAATTTATTTTTTTAATTGTTTTCATTCCTCAGACTCTTTTAGCTTTTTTTACTGAAGATACTCCCCTTTGCCCTTTTTCTTTGTAATGCCCTCACTAGTTACAGAGAATCTAAATATGCTAATCACTGCTATAGAACTGCCCACAGCACAACACCAGAGTGAAAGAAAAGTTGCCTGTGACTGCGAAACTGCATGCTAAGAAAATCCCCTTAGTGTCATGCTGTCCATTTGAACTGAAAAATAGTGCTTTGCATTCCCTCCCCCCCCCCCCTCCGCCCCTTGTTTTTGATTGGATATGCAGTGGTGGCTTCTAAAGAGAGTTTCAAAACAATTGTGAACCAGGCCTTTTACTGGAAACCCGGCCTTACACTGTGCATTCATTTCCCCCCCTGCCTTGTAGTCAAGCATATAATATATATATATATAATATATATATAATATATAATATTGTGCAAAGCAGAGGCACAACACTCAGAGCTTTGAAGGGCTGTTTTTTTTTTTTTTTCCGTCTCCCTCGCCGGGTGCCTTGGTCCAAAAATATCCAGGTCCTTGTGAACCTGGGAAAAGTACTGTAAATTCCTGTAGAGGATAGGGTTTTGGGCCCCGGGGAACTCAGCATAAAAAAAAAATCGGGGTCTCAAGCAATGGTATATTTTTAAACCATTAAATTTTTTTTTAAAACTAAAGGGGGGTTTAAGGCCCTGACAGAATTAAAACGGGTTTGAACAATGAGAAGCGCAGGTTTTTTCCGTGTGAAACGTGCACGTGCACTTGTTTTTATTGTTTTAACAGTTTTAATTTTGCAGGCCTTAAGCCCCAATAATTTTAGAATAAAACGTTAATGGGTTTTTAAATATACCATTGCTTGAGACGCCGATTTTTTTTTTATGCTGAGTGCGCCGGGTCCACCACTATCCTCTACAGGGATATGTATCTATCTTAATATTATAATGTTGCTTCACTTTCCATGCAGTGTAAGGCATGGTTCACATCGGCATATGAGGATCAATTTGGCGCCTCTCACAGATTCATCAAAAATGACAGATACAAATAGTGAGACATGCAGTACTGGTTTTCTCCTTTAAAATGACAGCTACCATGAGGAAAACCCAGTGGACCCCGTTGTCATTAATGGGGTCTGTAGTCTGACAGACCCAATGCTACTTCTGCAACAAATGATAGGAGCAGAACCAATGCACAAATGAAGCATTTGCAAAATTGTGACATCTGTATGCATGGATGCCTATTTCAAAAAGACCGAACAATAATGGGGAGGTGTAAATGCAACACTTGAAACTCTCTGCCATTGGCAAACTTAAAACCCCATTAAAGACTAAGTTTTGAAAATGAAAACTTTTAATTGCTCTAAAAAGAGCAAAAAATACAGAACCAAAAGAAAATCAAGTTACCAATTCTCTTATCCCTCCATTTACAAATAGGAAAAAATGTGCACAACACCAGTATAGTAGCTCCAGTATCAAAATCTGCTGGACACAAGATTGTTATTCATACAGTCACAAATACTAGGTTTTGCTTTATAGGACACAGAGTAGATTAATGCTCCTAAACAAACCTGTAAGATGCTGACTATACAATATTGAAGGGAAGGGACATTGCTAATCTTCACTGGGGCATATCTAGCACTGGTGTCTGAAATAGGTAATCTGTATACCTGAAAACTGGTGCTTACGGCATGATAAATTCCCCTAGGCAGGGGTGTCAAACTGCGGCCCTCCAACTTTTGGGAAACTACAACTCCCATCATGCATTTGTATAATCTATAACAGTGGGCATGATGGGAGTTGTAGTTTCCCAACAGCTGGAGGGCCTAGAGTCTTTAATTTATGCAGATTCTATTTACCTTTTTATTTACGATTGCTTTTAATGGGGGCCGTAAGTAGCATTCAGGGCCCCACAGCAATGACGGCCCCCCGACATCTAATGGCAGAAAACTCACAGCAGCATAGGTAACCATAATTAAAGCTTGAAATAAGAGCGCCCACCTAGTAGTGCCAGGTAGCAGAAAACAAAATGCTACAGTGTTCTTACATCCGAATGGGCACCAGAGAAGCTGCTATAGTTCCACCCATGGCTTTCAACATGTAGTAACCCTACTTCTGCATATTTAGATAACATGCCAACTGGACTTCAGAGCCGTGATACCTCCATGAATTGGCTTATAGGGGCACCGAGTAGGCTGACTTGTGGACAATAACATTTTAACATACTCCAGTCCCCTCGAGGCTGTACTGAATGTCAGGGCTTTGCCTGTAGAAACCAGTCTGATTCCAGCTTTCATCTGTATCCAGAGGCAGAAAATAGACAAAGATCAGGTTGGTTTTAGTGGGCGGTATTTCTGCATGTGCTTCTTGTGTAATAGGCTAGAAGAACACTTCCTTTTTGTTGGCTCATATGTTGCAGAATGTTCATGTTCAGCTGAAAAAAAAGCAGATGTTAAATTGCCCATATCATTCCTAGTGGGAGTATAAGTGTGAGTTTAGTTTACTGCGTCTCTTGTGTGTGTGAACGATGGTCCAGTATTGAGGTGAATTGTATGGCCCCCTAGTATACCCTCTTTCATAGAACCTGAGCTGAAGGCAGCCCCTTCATAAAGAACTATTCTGTAACAAGCATTTTAAACGTATGCTTTGTAGACATAGCCTAATGGCCTTCAGAACTGCAGGGAGTTGATTCAGCTGGAGGGATTGTAATACAGAAAGTGTCAGCAAATGTACACAGGTCCATTTATAACTTGTAAATTGTTACTAGGTCTCCAGTCATAGTGCTTGAACCAGGGTCAGATAGCATTGATTCATTTGGCTACTAAAGTCATTAGTAATAGGCATAGAGATAAGTATGTACAGAGAAAATTGCTAGTTTCCTGCTAAAGTATATATAGCTAGATGACATTTAAAAAAAAAAAAAAAAGTGGACTGACCTGTTCTCGTCAGTTTGTTCACATGTGCATGTCTTTCTAAGCAATAGAACCTTGTTGCAGGCAGCACTACTTACGTTTTCCAGGTCCCACAGGCGTTGCCAGCATGAATGGGTCTGCCGGTGAATGACCCTGCTCTATTGCTTGTCTGTCTTGGTTTGACCATAATCTGTGGGCCTCGGTGAATGACACAAGGCTGCAGGATTGTGAATTTCAGTTCTAAAGGGTTTTTTTTGTTTTTTTTTCTTTCATTGATGGCATATCGTTAGGACATACCATCAATATGTGATAGGTTTGGGTCTTCTATCTGGGAATTGCAACTATGGTAAGAAATGACCGCAGACCGTCTCGTTTGGCCCGAGGTGGTTGGACCACTCCCATTGAAATCAATGGTACCGTGTTGACCTTCTCTCTGTATTGAACGGAGATGTTCAGGAGCCTGTTCATGGGATCACCCCTTTTATAGCATATCCTATTGATATGCCATCAATGTGTTTGGGGGGGGGGGGGTGAGGAACTTTTAAGTCTTTTGGTTGCTTTCTGCAGTTCTGCATCAGCTGTCTGCTGATGGAAAGTTCAGTAGTTCTGTGTCTGGACATACAGAAAATAGCACTGTGTGGAGCCCAGGAGATCAGGTGACCAAAGGGGTTTTATCTTTTAGGTCAGCCTTTCAAGCCTCATTACTTTCATCTTGGGTTCGAAGGCTTTAAAGATGAGGGACGGATCAGAGGGCATCCACGGAGACGAGGTTGGGGGAGGGGTTAATTGCAGCTAACACCCACCAGTTACAGCGCGGAATGGTGCCGGCACCGTCCTGCACTGTTTAACCCCTTAGACACTGTGGCCATCTTTGGTGTGCACCGTTCCGATTGCAGACCCCGTGGTGAAATCGCAGGATCCTGATCGGTTAACATGGCAACTGGAATAAATTTAATCAAAGTTGTATATATTCCAAACTGGTACCAATAAAAGTACACTTCAGCCCGCAAAAAAGGCCCCCTCATTGGAGTCCGTAGGTGCAAATACAAAAAAGTTAGTGGTCACAGAAAATGGTGCCACCGCTCAAATTTCAAAAATAGAATTTATTTTTTTTATGGTACCAAAACATAATCAAAACACTACGTTTGGTGTTACCAAATTTGTATCAACCTGTAGAATACAGAGAACACATCATTTTTACCCAAGATTGAACGGCGTAAAAATAAAATGCCCACAAACATGGCGCAAGTACTTTTTTTTTTTTTTTTTTTCCCACTTAGAATTTTTTGTGGTTTCTTAGTATGTTCTATGGTAATATGAATAAGACCATTAGAAAGCACATCTTGTCCCTCAAAATAAAAGCCCTCATATGTGTATGTAGGTGTAAAAATAAGAAAGTTATGGCTCAGGGAAGGCGAGGCGGGAAAGACTAACGTGGAAAAAAAAAGATCGACCTCAGCATTAAGGGGTTAATCCTAAACGGGGTTAAACCTAGTAATGCTGATAACATTGCTGCCATCTCGCTTTCATATGTAACATCCTCTGCTGAGTTCAGTTGTGGTGCCAGCTGTAGTGTCTGTTCTCCTGCGGCGGCAGGCCTGTAGACCATGCTCGCTGAGTCAGTTTCTTAGAAAGCTTGTTACGTGAGAGCTAGTTTCACCGTTTTGTTCAGCTCAACTTAAGACATTTTAGGTAGGAGTTTCATGTAGATCTGACCAAGAGTTAACTGCATTCATCTGCCTGGTAATGAATGCTGATGAGTTTCTGCTTGACAATTCCATGATTCATTCCTACAAAATGTGCGTATGTATATTGCTTGGTGACAGTTAGGGCTTGTTCACATGGAGTTTACACTCCGTGTTACAAGCGCTTTTAGGATCCGTCTTGGGGTCCGCACCGTCGGTCCCAAAGACGGAACTAAACAATTAACAGTGAGATTCTCACTGCTCGCTATGACGAACACGGAGCGGTGATCACATGAGGGATCGCCGCTGCGTGTTTCATGCACTTCTAGACATGCAATTCTTTTCAAGACGGCGCCGAGCTGCGCTTTTGAAACACGCAGCGGCGATCCCTCATGTGATCGCTGCTCCGTGTTCGTCATAGCGAGCAGTGAGAATCTCACTGCTGATTGTTTAGATCCATCTTGGTGGACCGACAGAGCGGACCCCAAGACGGATCCTAAAAGCGCTTGTAACACGGAGTATAAACTGCATGTGAACAAGCCCTTATGATAGGTGCGCTTGTATGCTCTTATAGTTAATAGACGTTATGAGGCATGGCGTGGGGAATCAATGGGGATTGTAAAACAATAACCAGTTGTGTGTGTTTTTGAATTGGTGATTTCCTAATTTGTGAATACACCAAAAAACGCTTTGCATTGTTTCCCTGCAATATCCATATATTTTACAGCCTTTTTTTATTCTTTGTGGGCCCAGAATATGGGGGATTGTGCAGGTTACTAGGTTCTGGTCAATGTGACATTGTAGATTGCTATAGCAATAGTGTCACCTGCTGGCTGCATATAGATGGCTCTGGCACAGTGTATATTTAGGTTTCCTGCACTCCCGTGTAGTTTGTTTTTTTTGAGTTCTCCACCCATTGAAGCTCATGTTTGTTCCTCTGGTAACTCGAGTCTTTACTCGTCCTTCTTGTCAGAGGAGCCTGTGGTATATATTTAACTATACTTTATGGCACCTGGCAACTATGAACAATGCAGCGTACAGCTGATAGAGCTAACATAACAAAGAAAATACAAATCACAGCAAATATCTTTCTACATAGAATTTAGCCACATTTACCACGCCACAGCAGGGATATGTATTGCTGCCATATTGCCTGTCCGCTACGGTATATTAGAATTTCCCCTTCCGAGGTTAAAACCAGATGTACATGAAATGTCGTCTTCGCATGAATGTGCGTGCACCATGAGAAGGGTAGGCTGTGTTCACACGATTTTTTTTGCAGTGAAATAAGTGCTTATTTTACAATAGAAATGCGCATTTGGAGGCAGGGTTGTTTCTGTGTATTTACAAGCACTTTCTTCATTTGTGTCCTGGTCTGTTTTTGCTGCATATTTTCATGCCTTTTTTCACTACAGGACACGTCACTGTACTTGATTCCCCTCTTGGTTCATTTGTGCACTGGTAATGGTCCATTACTCCTGTTTTCTGTGCAGCGCGGTGCGTATCAAACGGTGCAAAAAAGCTCAGCTTATTCTCGGTGATGTCAGTGGGCCTTCAGGTCACTTTTTTTTTGCGTGCATTTTGGCACGTTTGTGGGAAAAAGTTAATTTTGTGCGTCAAAAGGCTTGAATCTGGCCTTCTGTGTAGATCTAAGGTTTTACAAAGACCAGTAAAACAGTTGCATAGGCTAAGGACTCAATATAATGCACATTAGTACAGAGTAAGTACTGGTCAAAATGGAACTTAAAAGTTGCTGTCATATGCTGCCTTCAAGAGCGCACAGGACAAAACAATACTACGGGTCAGTGAACCATTCTTATCTATCTTTGCTGCAGATCCTGTCGCGTTATAAAAACCGGATATAATAAAGTTTCTACCAAGACTGGGTAGTCATGCAAAGGGTAGAGAGATGAATGCTGCTCCCTGAGGTGTGGGAGAAGGATTAAAGGGTACAGGATTTACCACTGGCAATAACCCCCCCTGGCAAGCACTGTATTTAGGACTTTAGGAGTGGCAGATGTCTGCTTCATGTAGGTGTGTCAGGCACTGTAGAAAGTAGTGATTATCTATCTAGACAGCTCCAGCTTTAGCTGTCTGACAAAGCAGATAGATCTTGAGAGGTAATTCAGTTTGGGAATGTGTCATCAAATGACTTGTTTAACTCATGTTTTTGTTAAAGGGGTTTTGCCACGAAGTAAAATTGACATGGGAAGCTTACAAATGAAATAACAAACATTGTCACCGTTCATTGTTATTAAAAATTCTGCACTGTTTGTTTTAGCTGCTCATTTATTGATCCATTGTTTACAGCTCGTCTCCAGGGGATACGACCAGGGCTGAGAGCTCCTCAGTTCTGGTCGCACATGCTCAGACATAATCTCCCCTCTCAAGCAGCTACTGAGTGTTCAAACCCCAGGTGCTGTCATTCTACTCCTGTCCTCCTTAGTAATTAGTCAAATAGTACAAATAAATAAAAAAGAAACCTCAATGAGATCTGTGCATTGATAAAGAGAAAAAATCCAAAGGTTTGGTTCCTGCAGGGATTTGAACCTAGGATATTGTGCCTGGAGGCGAAAACTTTATCTCTCAACTACTCACAGCTTTATACATAAACAGACCTTTCTTTGACTACAGAGAGGAAAGGCCTGGTGATGTCATCCTGCAGGGTCACATGATATGCAATTCAAACAAATCACACACGCCCCCTTCTGAGCACACAGAGCTGAAGAGCTGGATGCAGGAGGTATGCATTGAGATTGTGGCAAAACCCCTTTAAACACATCTTTGTAAACTTTTGGTTGCTTTTTTTTTTTAATGTTCCCTATCACTATTCAATATTTTTTTTTTATATATATATATATACATTAAGTCCTGCACTTTTCACTTTGGCCACTAGGCCTAATCATAGTCTGACACTGCCTGTTCTGTAGAGAGTTTTTTAGTAGTCTGCTCATTATCGGTACAAGCAGGATTACACAGAAAGGTGACACCAATGTGTATAGATAACACAGGATCCAACAGTCACAATAGGATATAGTCACAGTTCTCCCTTAGCCGCTCCCTGCACACTGACTTCTTCCCAGGTCACAGAGCATGACTAGAAAAATCTCCTATGAGTCAATGGGACTGATCTAGTTCACAGGCTCTTATGTGCATGAAGCTGCTGTAAAGCATCTCGCTAAATGCTGTAAAACCAGTGCAGGCGAGAAAGCTTTCCCCAAAATCCTATACAGTCAACAGGATTGAGAAATCTATAATCAGAAAATAAAAATGACTAAGAAGAATATGGATCAGTGTCCCGTTTTAATAAGTGAAAAAAAATAATAAATTGGCGACAGATTCCCGTTAATGTTGCAGGAATAAAGTAGCCGGGGTGCTGTCATTGGTGACTTTTTCAGCTCCCACTGTAATGAGTGGTGATTGCTCCTCCTCTGCAGCAAAACACTTTCTATAGCGTTTCTGTTCTGTGGGGGTTGTGGCTCAGGTTGTAGTAAAATGCCCAGATTCCATTGTGTCACTTCTTCAGTGACCTCTAGTGATGCAAAATGTTACTTCCGATACTTTTTTGAGTCTTATCTTGAATAAGGGGCAGTTTTTAGTGGCTTGCCTACTCCAGACACAAGCCATCCACAAAATGTGACTTTCACAGCTTTGATTTGTATGTGTTTATTTTAATCCAAAATTCTGATTAACTAGTAAATGAATGCAGTTCTTGTAAATTGTGCCTTCACAGGCAGGATCCTCTCTCTGTACCAGTTGTTAGTCATTTACCGTCCCCATTATTCTTTTGACGTAGGTATGTAACTCCCCTCGGAAGCAATGGCGCAGGCACATCTTTTTCTGTAATATGTATACTTGAACGCTAGAACACTAAGGGCTTGTTCACATGCAGTTTACACTCCATGTTACAATCGCTTTAGGGATCCGTCTTGGGGTTCGCTCTGTCGGTCCCCATGACTGATCAAATTAGCAGTGAGTTTATCACTGCTCGCTGTGCTGAACACAGAGCGGCGTTCACATGAGATCTCACCGCTGCGTGTTTCAATAGTGCAGCTCAGCTCCGTCTTGAAAAGAATTGACATGCAAGACAGATCCCTAAAGCGCTTGCAACACTGTGTGAACAAGCCCTAACACTAGTTTTCTATGAAAGGATTTATTTTGTGTAATTTTTATATTAGTGTTTGTTTTTTTGATGGGGGGGAAGGTGTTTTTATTTTTTTTACGGCGACCGTTAATTGCTTCACTTTACCACCACAGACCTGTATGTATAGGTGATTTATAGTTTTAGAGTAGTCGGGGCAGAGCTAAAAGTTTTGGTTTGTGCTCTTAGTATTAATTTTGATAACATTTCATTTTTTGTGCATATTTTTTTGATTTTATATATTTCTAACCCATATGGTTAGACTTTTTGGGGATTTTAGTTTGTTTTTTTACTTGGCCTTTGTGTACACTACACTTGTTGTATACACAGTGATCGAGAAGGTCGGGGTGGTAATAAACAGTCACTGCCTTCACAGGGGACAGCCAAGCTGTTGCTGACTGCTGGCTCTCTACTCGCACAGCAGCACAATTTGGGTATGTTCACATGGCTTATTGGGGCACGTAATTGCACGCACATTTCGTCACGTTTTGTGCTTCATAAGCTGCGAAATGCACCCCCGCAATTACAGTAATTCATAGCTCTCATAGAGAACTATGAATTGTTTGTTGTCTCTTTGGCATACAATACGATGCTATCGTAACCTGGGGGAGAGAAGTGACAGGTCAGTAGTTCAATGCATGTCAATGGGGCTCCTGTGCTTTAGAAATATGCGCCGATCAGCACGTGCTTCCAGAACACACGGCATATTGCGGCGCGTGCCATACGCGCCCCTTAGGGTATGTTCACATCACGTTTTGAATACATTTTTCGGATCCAAAAATCGTATTCAAAAGTGCTGTGTAAAACGCCTCCAACACGTAGCCAAAGTGTGCTGCATGTTTGGATGCGTGCTCAATGCAGTAGAAACGCACACTATAGTTTTAAAATAGGGTGTTTGCTGCGTAAAACGGATCAAGAATTGACAAGTGAATGGATCCGAAAGACTCATCACAAAGACGCATGTAAACCCGGATCGGCGATCACTCGTCTGAACACTAATGCATGATTTACATTGAAGGCAGTGTAAATCGCGTGTTTGGGTCCGAAATATGGATTTAAACACGCATCTAAAAAATACTGTGTGAACACACCCTTAGTTTGAAAACATCTGTGCAGAGAGATAATGCCACCGTCTGGATGTTAAGTCAGTGGGTGGTTGGCCAGTAGATAAAATCTGCAGTGGTGCAGCCATATTCCAGAACTGTGGATTTATTGTAGATTTTGAGGCCACCATTAAAGTCCTTGGAGAAACTCTGCAAGGATCTGCAGCATATATTAACCTGTCAAGGAGTTAAAATCTGCAGTGCATCGGTCCTTGGTGAATATGCCCTTAGGATTCAAAACCCCAATCCAGTCACCTACAAATCCAGATGGTGATGTACATTTTATGGGGAAGTTGGGAAAGTGCACTGCAGAGAAATGAATAGAATCCACATGAAGAAAGAGGAAATTGGGAAAGTACCTTTTTAAAAATCCGCTTTTATGCAGACATGGAGAAGAGCGTACCATTTCCATGCCAGCATTGGCATCTTCAGCCAGGGCTAGGGAGTTTTGCTCAGTATGTGAGGCAGCCACATTGCCAGTCTGTGGAGCAGTCATTGCTTAAATCAGGAATGTTAATAGGTTTGTGTGACTGCATAATAAAGCCTGATGTGTTCTGCAGTGTAGTGCATAATGTGTGTTCAGCTAAAGCGTTATTTACATCACATCTAGTCTTGTGGGATGAGAAGAAATGTAGCATTATTTAGGGAGTTTTTGCCCCGCTTTTGCTTTTCTTACCTGTTTTGGTCAGACAGGTCAACATTTGTGTCCTTTAAATGTCAGGTCGCATGTCTGGGCCTCACTCGTTGGGCTCAACTGTACGACCGGGATCTCCAGTTGGAAAGCCACGCTGATTTTTTTTATTTTATTTTAAAAACCGTCAAAATCTGACACTGATACCATCCCCATAGACCTCTATTGAAAATTCGAGGAGTTGTAGTTCACACGACTCGGATTTCAAAAACCAATGGTTTTTCAAAAAGTTTGGACCGTGTTCAATAATCCACCAAAAAACATTTCTATGTCAGATCTGCCTCCAAAGCCCCATAGAGCTAAATGGGACTTATTTTCTGATTGTAAATCTGGCGGGGGGGAAAAAAGGCTTAAAATTCACATTGAAAATTGCATCAAACTACTCTTCAAATAACACTTTAGGATTCCAAATACAACAAGTATTTTTATATTTGTGTGAAAATACCCTGTTTAACCTAATACTATATCTCAGCTATTATTTATTGGGAAAATTTGGGATTGAGGCTTTAAAAATTTTTATTTTTTTTTTTTTGGGGGGGGGGGGGGTTCACTTGTAAAGAAATACAGGTGAATTATAGGGAACCTGTCAGATGGTTTGTCCTACTGTATCAAAGCAGTATATTAGAGAGAGAAGCTGATCCCTATGATATGTAGGTTATGTGATTAAATGCTGAATTTCCAAGTAAAAAGCAGAGAACGTTTTAAAAGTGAAACTGAAAGTACTGCTGTCATCACCCACATACAGTGATTGGCTGTTAGCTCTGTATACATACGGACAGCATTCTTATATGTGGGCGGGGTAAGCAGGACTTGCAATATCTTTTAGGGGTAAGCCGGACTTGGAATATCTTTTAAGGCTATGTTCACACGGCTTAATTACGGGACGTAATTACGCCCCGCAATTACGCCGTGGGGGCGTGAGCGGGGGGCCGGCACTTCGCCGGCCCATAGACAATCACTGCCAGCGGCGCATATACGCCGCTAGTAATTCACATGTCAATTATCTCCCCGCCCGGCGTATTCGCCGAGCAGGGAGAGGAGACGTAATCCATAGTTCTCTGAGAACTGTGGATTACCGTAATGAATGGGCCGTTTTCGGCCCGTAATAGGCGCACTCCGGCGTGTAATTACGGACTGAAATACAGCCCATTTTAAGCCGTGTGAACATGGCCTAAGGAGTCCACTCAGTATTTTCTCTGTTCTAAATCCTATAAACCTGTATATCACGGAGTTTACCTTCTCTCCCTCTATCACAGTGTTTCTCAACTCCATTCCTCAAGCCCCACCAACAGGTCAGGTTTTCAGGATTTCCTCAGTATTGCACAGGTGGTATCATTGTCAGTGCATTCTGCACAGGTGATAGAATTGTTGTCAGTCATTTCTATGGGAGATCCTGAAAACATGACCTGTTGGTGGGTCCTGAGGAGTGGATTGAAAACCACGATCACATCCTGCTGTCAGATAGGATAGCATAAACCACCTGACCGTTTCCCTTTAAGGATTACATTCATGTAGATCACATCTGCTAATGTTTTCCTTTCTGCGGTAGTTCCAAAGAATACATTTCACACTAATTGGCACTTTTTTGCTGTGGATTTATCACAAATTCTACTCCGTGACAATTGTGCACCTATTGGTGTGGATTTTTGCTTGCAGACTTCATTTTTCGAATCCTCTGTGAATGTCATATCTGCTTCAGGCTTCCCAAACCTGTCTTAAGACTCCATTATAGTCACGTTGGGGAGGCTGATTAGATGACTGTATTTTGTACAATGAGATGAAATAATTACGTGGGTCCCTCGGACGCGAATGCCTCCTGTCTTCTTCTGTCTCCTCATGACACAAGTTCATGTAGAGTTTGAACCTTCCTGCCAATCTCTTCCGTTGCAATTGAATTCCTTCATGTGGAAAACCTTGCACTCATTGACATTCGTCATCGCTTGCTGAACGTTTACAGAGACCAAACAGTGGATGTTACCACAGTGAGGCAGTGGATGGAAGGTTTTGACAGTGACATGAGACGAGGCTCGTTCTGGATGGCCATGCACAGATTTGGAAACTTGTGTTCATTGTTGGTGGTGGGGAGGGGAATTCATAGTCCCAACTCTTGGCTTTGAGAAATGTGTTGTAGCCAAGAATGTGCTCTATTGAGTATTGTTAAAGGGGTGCTCCGGGATCTAACATTGCTCATCTGTCTGTCGGAGTATTGGTAAAAATAGAAGAGAAGACTCAAACTTGCCTCCCAGACACTCCTGTTTACTCCTGGCTGCCGGCCCATTCATGTAGGAAGTAAGCAGTGAACGTTCACGTGACCACTCCACCCAATCACAGGCCACAACGTCATCTGCATGTGACCTCTCTGGCCTGTAATTGGCTGGAGCTGTCACATGAACACAATGTACACTGCTTCAGCCCGGGCTGAATGCACCAGCAGCCAGGAATGAACAGGAGCATCCGAGAGGTAAGTATGAGTCTTCTATTTTTACTCAGACCCCAATGGATGAATGAGCATTGATCATTCCTGTAACACCCTTTTATAGGGGTTGTCTCACTACATGGATTCATCTTACCTCAGACCTGTTTCTTGGTTTCATTTTGATTTCAGGGGTCAGTTCACTGGCTTCTACTAGACTGCAGTAGAAGCTAGGTCTGTAGCTATAGAGACCTGAGGAGCTGAAGCAGCCCATACAATAGCCGTGGTAGTGAAGGTACTGGGGTCTTTAGTCTTCCATGGTGGCTGGGCTTGTGTAAGGTTTGCTTTTGTTTCATTATTTTACATGTAGTAATCTGCTGTGTTTAATAATTTAAAGTTGGTCTAAGCCTCTCTTGTAAACTTCGTCAGTGACTCTTTATCAAAGGGGATGAACATGTGAGGCTTTAACGCCTAATCTTCTTTTAGGTTTTCTTATTGCAGGGATGTAGCTATCTGATCATCGTGTTGTGACCAGTTTTACATACTAGCTGTGTCCACTATAGACTACTAGGCCGGATCTCTGCTACCAGCAAAGGACATGGGTCCTCCATTGTAAGCCTCTGAGAACCATGCTATGGTGTTGTGGGATATGTTGCCATTGGTAGAAAAAGGAAATAATTAGGTTTTAAGCACATGTCCACTTTGATTGCCTTCCTATATCAGCATAATGGATGAGGCACTCTTCTTCATGGTCATGTTACATGGGCACAGCTGTGTACCCGGTGGTTGTGCCTGGCACAGAAAATGGGTCCCATATGTTGTGCTCATAGGGAGGCCTCCAGCCATCAGACACTGATGATTTAGCATGTACAAATAGATGGAATTACATACAATTAATGATTAATTATGGCTTTGTTACATTTTGGTCTGATGAAGAGAGAGACGTAAGCTTTTATGGGCACATTTTTCATTGTAGGATAGTGCATTCATTCTGAACACCAAGGAAAGAAATGGCATTACTTAATGCCACTTAGGCAGTGCCCAGAAGCGCACAGAACTCCACGGACTACAGTCATGCGAGCTATGTGAAGCTGTAGTGCAGTCCATGTGCCGCTTCCATGTGTCTCTGGATGAGATCCATGAGAAAATCTCACACGTCAGGGATAGTGTTGTGCCATGGATTTGGATACAGCCGTTTTGGCTAGACCTGAGTTTTGCCCGCAATTGTGGGAAAATTTGTTCGACCAATCACCAGGCTTATTTCAAACTGTGAAATGCAAGTGTCCAGGAAAATTGTATGATCACTTCATCTGAATTCCAGAACAGTCTGCTTCTGTGGTGTATGTTGCCGTCCTTCCTCCTTTTGTATTGCAGTATATGACTTTGGTGCATATAAAACTTGGATGCCTTCTTTTCCCACTCTCATTTACAGCGAGGAATATTTTTCCATTGTGTAAAATCCCTGGTATTAAAGATTAACTGAAGCTGCCGGCACTTGCACATTTTATGCATTCCATGCTGTCATGAGTAAGTGACTCAATAGGCAGGCTTATCTAGATTTGGCTTGAGATTCGGGTTCAAGGCTCAGAATTGTGTAGTGTGTAAATGATTGATACGAGGAGCATGTTCAATTAAGATGACTTCATTAGCAGCCCGACCCCTTATGGTAGCCTCAGTATTTTTTATTAATACGAGCCGCACAGACACGGCGGGAAGAACATTTGGGGAAGGATGTGCGCAACTCATTCATTGCTCAGCAGAGATTACTTTTCCAAAGCTTATTAAAATTCTCCTTACCAACAAGTTAGTCATGTGGCTCCTTGAGTTGTCCAAATTGTAAAAATCTAAATCTGTTTCCGTGTGTTCTGTTGCATTAGGGCTCCTACAGGGTTTGTCGATTTGTATTCCCAAACTCCTGAAAGGCTGTTCTTTCTAGTCTGAGGAACCTGTGACTACATCGGAAATGTCTGGTGTAGTAAATACTGGTGTTCCTCAATTAATGACCATTCTGGAGCATCTTCTATTTCTGTGGATACCCCTTTTATTTCTCCAATTTGGGGTGAGCAGTCAGTGTGAGCAGGGACACACCCCTTTGAAAACTGCCGCCCATTTGACTGATTCAGTAATACATTTCTAGAAGGAATAACCGAGAAAAACACTGTTCTAAGAGAAGATGCTCTGGAAGTATGTACCAAACCAGTCATGTCAGGATCTCCTTTAATTTGTAATTCGTGGCTTACCTTTTGGCTGATCCATTTTTGTAGCCAATTCCTATTTGTTTCTCTGATGTTCATCTAACAATATGCCTCTTTAGGAATTTCCTAAAGAGTGGTCTTGTCCATGGCTTTGTGATTCCATACATCAAGTCACTTTTTGAGACTATACAGTATCCTGAAAGTACATGGTGTATGAATACTGGATTTAAAAAAAAAAAAAAACGCTCCGTCTGTGTTGTCGCATAGCAACTTAACTCGATCAACATGATTGGGGGTGAACTGCAGTGCCACAGATAACTGCCTGTTCACAGGACATTATGCACTGTGCCTGTGGTATCCATCGGGGTACTGTTAAAAAAAAGGTGCCTTGACAGATACCACCGCTACCCCATAGAGATCAATAGTGGTGATATTGGTCTTATAGTGGCCATTTATTACACTTCTATATGCATCTATATTATTGGAATCTTGTCTACTTAGAAATAAGCCTTCACTATTGTATCGAAAGACAATAGTGGTCATAGTCCTATTTGCACCATTATTGGTCTGCTTAAATGGGTTGTGTGAGAAACCAAAAAATCTAAGCAAATATAATGGAGGAATACTAAAGATAAGCAGTAACTATCTGTCACAATCCAGTGTGTAGACTGACAAATCATTTGTATCGCATATTATCGCCATGTTGAATCTTTCTCCTCACTGGGCTAGTGGGCAGAGCTACAATTGTTAGACGAGTTCTCTGAAAACTACATTTCTCACAAAAGCCTGTTATGTGTCTACAGCCCTTAGTCTCCATTCTACTCTGCAGAGCCGTCCCTCATACCACTAGTCTGTCAGGCTGACTGAACATAGCACATGCTCAGTTATGTCAGTCAGCCTAACCAGGAAGCAACTCCGAGTCTGTCCTGTAGGACAGGTTTCTGCACAGGAAGGAGCCTGGCGGCCATTTTCTTCTCCTTTTGATTATTATCCCCTAGACAAAACGAGCAGACTTTTCTAATGAATGATATTGAGGAGTTTTTTCATTGACATGTAGTTTTTTCTGTAGTTTATATAGAATGGGTTTTTATCTGGCGCCTTAAAAATCCGGCAGAATATGCAACATGCTGCATATTCCATCAGAGTCCAGCGGTTTGCTGTCTGTTTCCCGTCCATTCAGTTGTACAGGCCGTCGGCAAAAACCACAGTCCTGCATAGGACAAAATGCTGTCTGCTTTCTGACATTTTTTGTCTTATGCGGTGTGGCCTTAGCCTAAGAGTTTTTCAAATTGTGGCAAAAAAAATGCTGCCATCGCTTGGTATTACTTAGAAATCGTGGTAGAATGCAATTTTTTTTTTTTTTAATAGCTTCAAAAACCTCTTTACTGTTGACAGTGGTGTTGTGTGACGGTGACCAGCTGTCATTTGGTATGGCAGATTTCTCAAACATGACAATGATTACACCCGAGCAGCAACCAAAAATAGCCATGTCATATTGAGTTTTTCGACTGACATCTATGATCTTTCACTGTCTGACCGTCTTTTAGTGTCACATGATCTGAAACTGTTCTATAGACTCTTAAATCGCCACTGTATGGCCAGCTTAAAAGTAAGAAGATCCATTCCTACTGCTGACCCCAAGGTCTGGATGTGTGAGGTGAAAGCCCTCCAAGGTTAAATGGGTTGTCCAGAATTAGAAAAAAATAGTCCTTCAAAAATGGCGCTACCTCACAGGATGTGCCTGGCTCCATTGAAGCAAATGGCACTGAGCTGCAATGCCAGAGGAAAAGCCATATTTTTCTACTCCGTTACAATCCCGTTAATATATGCTGTGAAGGGTTAACAAGCGTGTGCATGGATTTACAATGTTACCTTCTATTTCCAATCTTACAGCTACTCTTGGTCAGCAGCAGTCGAGACCCGGATCAGTGGATTGTGCCAGGTGGAGGAATGGAGCCAGAGGAGGAGCCCGGCGTAGCTGCCTTCAGAGAAGTATATGAAGAGGTACAGTAGAAATCCTTCTCCCCATCTTTGCATTGCTCTTTATTGATCCGGTTGTTGTGGCTATATTCTCCTGATTATTTTTCATGTCCTTAGCCATAAAAGGGAGGAAAACAGACAACGCTGCATTGAGTTAGCACAGTTCAGATAAAGAGTTTGTTGACCCATACTACAATAATAAATGAAGAGCAACATTACAGCAATCAAGAGATCAAGATCTTTTATTTCTACTGCTTTATACTCTGCCACAAGCTTGACCTTGATCAGGTTGCTCTTTTCTAACCTTGCAGTGTTTAAAATTAGATAAGCATTTACTCAAACTGCTAATCAGTTGACTATTAACTTAAGAAAAGGCGGCATATTGTGTTTCCTATTTAAAGTTTTCCACCAAAGCAAGACCTTTTTAACCCTTTAGAGGCCACAATCTCCCAGGGCAGGTAGAAGTTGGCACAGATGTCTTGTGCTGGGTGTGGCAGGGGCTTGGTTGCCAGGATCCCTCCTTAATATCTGAAATTGGAGAAACCTCACATCCAAGTTGTTTAACCCTTTAGATGTTATGGTCACTATTGATTGTGGAATTGAAATGATTTCAGAGTGAGGGGTTTCGCTCTGTCACCCTTCATGACCCCGGCTACCATGTAAACGCGTTGGCTTCTTTCACACACACAGGTGCTGTCACACAAACACCCCCAGATCTGCCTTCTGTGTATGCTTTTAGGCGGCCCTGCTAGAGATTGGACTCCATATAATTTCTTTCATAGTACTATAATACACCACATTATTTATGTATTATATTAACAATCAAATGACTATTTAAAGGGGTTGTCTCACTACAATGATTGCTTTTTGTTGGAGATCTTGCAGAAACAAGTCACTTTGCAATATATGTCCATTACAAGTGTTCTACTTATTTCTAGATGCCCCCTCTTGTATGGGCTGCATCAGCTTCTCAGGTAGTTATAGCTACAGACCTGTTCAGCCTCTCCTGATAGGCTGCCAGTGCTGGTCGCTATAGCTACAGACCAGGTATCCTCAGCAGGTCAGTAGTAGCCTGTAAACATGACCCTGAATTCAAAAATGAAACAGAAAACAGGACTGAGGTGACATGAATGTAGTGACAACACCCCTTTAAGCTAAATGGTAGGACTAAAGAACAGTAAAAAGAGAAAGTTTCAACAAAGACATAAATTTAAAAAAAAAATAAAAAATCCCTAGTGAAACAAAAATATTCCCATGTTCCACTTACAAAATTCCTATTTGTGGAAAAAAATTTAAACCGTACCCAATTAGTATTACTGTATCCAGAATGACCCAAACTATAAAAGTCACACCAAGTTTTCCCACACTGTAAACTTAACAACATAAAGTTAATGCTGGAATTGTTTACTGATAAACGGCTTTCCCCCAAAAATAGAAGAGAGAAAGCAATCAAAAAATCCTATACAGCCTAAAAATTCATCCCACAACAAATGCTCACACAGCTCCAACAGAAAAATGAAACGGTATGGGTCTTAGAATATGGAGATGCACACAAAAAAAGTAAGCTGTTTAAGGGTGTTATAATCCTAGTCCTCCATCTTGGTGTTTTTTACCGTATGGTGAATGGCATGAATTGAAAATTTTTTTTTTTTTTAAATAATTAAGCCAGGAAAAGACAAACCCGCATAGAACTGTAGAAGGAAAAATAAAGGTTTGGCTCTTGTAATGACTATTAACAAAACACAAAAATGACTTGGTCATTGAGGGGTTGCTGCTTTCAGACTGTAGGTGATGAAACAACTCTAAGATTTACTGATCTGAATGAACAATCCATGGAGCATTTATCTGTGGAGGCTGGGCGTTCAGTGCCAACTTTTCTGCAAGGTTTAAAAGCAGGGGGATGTCACCCTAGCCATAGCTGCATTTGTGGTGTTCTGTTAGGGTATGCTCACACGGCGTATTTGCACGCACATTTCACCGCGTAGTGTGCTTTTTACGTGCCGAAGCACACACAGCAATTATGGTAATTCATAGCACTCCTAGAGAGCTATGAATTACAGGTCGTATCCCCGGGTGTACAATACAACCGGGGAGAGAAGTGACATGTCAGTTGTTCACAATGCTTATGCGCCGCTGACAATGCCTGTCAATGGGGCGCGTACAGTGTACACACGAATACGCCGTTTGAACATACCCTGAGGAAAGAGAAAATGTGGTGGAAACCTGATGAACGAACCCTGCTGCAGTTTTGAATGGAATCTCTGGTGCAGATGTGAACCAGGACTTATATTGGACAAATAACTTTCAGTGTTAAGCTTGCATTACACCTTGCGATGACTATGACTTTTCTAAATCACTTGTGGCTTTGACTGAAAAATCTGCAATAAAAGAACATGTGTGATTCCAGCTTTTAAGCGTGTTCCTGTTCAAAGAGTAAGGAGCAAAGCCTGAAGTAAAGCTTTATCCCATAGCTGAAGTGGTGTCAGAAAAGAGGGCATTATTTTGGAAACACTTCCTGTAGGGCCTGGTGACGCACAGCAGCTTTCTGTATCGCAACAAAAAGCAAGTACCAAAAATTGACGTGAACTAAGAACAGAAGTCTTTATTGAATAACAAGGACATCACAATTAAAAACGTCCCAAAAGGGATCCATGCAAAACATGTGATTAATTACTCCGGAGGAACTGAGAGGGTTGGCAATACATGTGGGGTTCCATGTCTATGCTTAGCTGTACATCTCAAGTGCTACATGTTGTTGGTGCACTGGTACATTTTGGATGCATTTCTCATATTGTTTGTGTAGTGCACTTTTGTGTCTTGGGGTATGTTCACACGGCGTACCGGGGCGGGTACTGTATGCGCCGCAGTACGCTGTGTGTTTTAGAAGTATGTGCTGATCAGCACATACTTCCAAGAACAGGGGGGCCAGCCCCACTCGCGTGTATTATCAGCGCCACATAAGCGCCGCGAAGAAGTGACCTGTCACTTCACTCCCCCGGTGTACAATACGATCATATTGTACACCGGGGGAGACGACGTGTAATTCATGAATTACCGTAATTGCGTCGCGCGTTTCGCCCATATTAAAGCACAAATACGTGATGAAATGCACACCGCTATTATGCCGTGTGAACATACCCTTTACTAATTATAGTCCATAACCTGGGGAATACAGATCTTTATCAAAGTTGTCTTAGTGTTTTGCATGGATTCCTTTTGGGATGTGTTTGTGTGGTATCATTATTTTAATAAGGACTTTTTTTTTGTTCTTGGCTTTTGCCACTTTTTGGTACCTGTGTTTTGTTGTGACGCAGATGTGTTATACAGTTTTGTTGTTTTCTGTGCTCATAAGCAACACTGTGGTACAGTAAACTCTGGAAACCTACTATGCAATGGTTTATACACTGAAGGTTGTCCACATGAAATTTTTGTACAGAAAATCCACAGCATTTATAGAATTAATATAGGAAGTCAACAAACTGTAGAGAAAAATCTGCTCGAAAGCTACATGGAAATTTCCAATCCACAGCATGTCCATTTTTGTAGATGTGCTGCAGATCTTTGGCATTGACTTCAATAGGGATGTTCGAAGTCTGTAGCAAATCTGCAATTGTGATTGACTTTGGTGTGTAAATGCTGAAGATTTGCAGCAAAATCTGCAACTGTAGATTTTAAATAATTCCACGCCTCACCATACTTAATCGGCACTTTCTGCTGCAGAATATCTAGCATAACAACCCTGAAAAAGGCTATATGACCCTAACATTTTATTCATGAAAATTTCCTTGGCGTTTCACTTGGCATTAAAAAAAAAAAAAAATGTATAGTGTTTTAATCGTAAGGGTTTCTAAAGCATTTTTTTTCTTTCTACAGGCTGGTGTGCTGGGGCAGCTGGGTCGACTCCTTGGAATCTTTGAGGTGAGTGTTCTGTAGCGTAACCTTACTGGGCGAGAGGTGTCAGGGTTGCACATTTTAGACTGACCAATGAAATGTTTTCCTATTCCGGTAAAAAGCTACATGTGGGAGTGACATTCTTGTTGTACTCTGTCTGCAGAGTGGTTTTCTTTGTGGATGAGAAGAACTGGTAGACAACTGGTGAACCTTGGTCTGTTTCGAGGGATGCCAATCTATGCCAAGATATTTAACATGCTGCCACCAGCTTTCTCACACTGAAGACTTTTGTTTTCTGTTTTTTAAGCAGAATCAAGATAGAAAGCATAGGACTTACGTGTACGTACTCACGGTCACTGAGGTTCTAGAGGATTGGGAGGATTCTGTGAACATAGGTGAGTACTGCTTGCAGGGATGGTGTGGGATCACGGGCTATGCTTGCACCCACAGGAATGTCCGTGACATTCCACTGACTGCAGCATCTAAGTGGTTTTATTGAGTGCAGGATGCAAATGGGTTCCTGTGGCAGTCACGGCTTAAACGCCCCCTGGTCTGCCATATGTGGGAGTGCTTTAAGGTTTAGGCTATGTTCACACGGTGTATTTGCAGGGCGTAATTACGCCCCGCAATTACGCCGTGTGACCGGGAACGGGGGACTGAGCAGGGGGCCGGCACTTCGCCGGCCCATAGACTTGATTTGCCAGCGGCGCTTATACGCCGCTAGTAATTCACATGTCAATTATCTCCCCGCCGGGCGGGGAGAGGAGACGTAATCCATAGTTCTCTGAGAACTGTGAATTACCGTAATGAATGGCCCGTTTTCGGCCCGTGATTGGCGCACTTCGGCGCGTAATTACGGACTGAAATACAGCCCATTTTAAGCCGTGTTAACATGGCCTTATAAACACCTTAAAAAAAAAAAAAAAAAACTCTCCTTTTTTTCTCTAACCATGTTTCAGTAATTTAAAAAAAAAATGCTACTATCTTGAAGTCTCATAACTGCTTTTCATGTTCATCCTGCCCCCAACGAGAAGAAAAGAACATCCAAGAGCAATAAAACAATCTTTCATAAGGATGTGTTGATCAAAAATGAAGTGTCATGGCTTTTGGAAAGCAGGGATAAACGCCCAAACTGGTTGTGTTTGGAAGGATTAATGCTAGATGTCACTTTTCAGCAAGAGAGTGTGGAGGGTCTATGGTCCCTTCATTTTCTGGATCAATGGAAGTTACCAAGCTCAGACCCTACTGATCGTGATGTATTGTGATATGCGATCACATTGAGAGAGAAAATTCCAGTTTAGGGAGTTTGAAGCGTTTTGGTTGTTCCAATGACCTTTATAAGCTGTGGTCTATTATAAAGTCCTAAATTATAAAGGAAAAACAAGAGATGTCCTGTAGCACTGCTAACATTTTAGTTCTGTTATAATCCCTGCTGATTTCTCTCAAGTCCAGGATTGGAGACCTTGTGTGGATTTAGATTCCATTAATAGCAGTTTCCACAAACCTACATTTTCCCATGTTAATGTACATTATCAGCATAGATTATTTTGAATCCATTCAAGGCTTACATGAAGTGGGCAGTGCCAGGCATAAAACTTGGGCTCACAAATGCAATTAATTAGATCTCTGCATAGCAGGAAAATTTAAAATAAAAAAGATGTTTAGATTCACTCAAGTTTGCTAACGCTGAGTATATTTAAAGAGTAGTTCTCAACATGCTGTTTCACAGGGTCTGCTCTTCACAGCCAGCTTCAGACTCACACTTCCTGTTCAGGCTGTTGACTCTACAGAAGTGATTGGCATCTTACCTCGGCTATTCCTGGCTGATCCTACTAGAGGGAAGTTAGTGATGGAGGGTTTTTAAAGCATGACACAAGGCTACAGAGCTCTAATGGGTTTGTTTCAGAAAAAAAACAAGTCCTGTGGTCTTAAAAAATGTAATAAAATGATCCTTTTTAATTCAGTTTTTATGTTTTAGGAATTTTTGGTTTTTTCTTTTTTTTCTTTTTTTTTTTTTTTTTTTTAATTTTCCCAAATCACTTTAGTATTTTTTAATAATTCTTAAATTTGCAGTTTTCACTTTGGGCCCACTGGGCCCTTGTTTGCCTGCTTTAATAAAAGTCAGAAAGATATTTACAGCAGGTTCATGCACATAGGAGTTTTAAAGACTGACTCGTCCCATTGATTTTATAGGAAGTTTTGTAGGCATGCTCTGTGACCGGGGAAAAGAAGTCCTGTGAAGGATGGGAGAGAGGGAGCAGTGACATTTCCCCTATTGTGATGGGGGATCCTGTGTTATTATACACATTGGTGTCCCTTTCAGTTGCCCCTGCTTGTGAAATATTGAGCAGACTAATTAAAAGCTGTCTCAAAAACAGGAGTGTCTTTAGGCGGGGTGGCCAAAGTAAAAAAATGGACTTAAGTTGAAAAAAATTTTTGGGAAAATTTTGGTTTTTTTTTTTTTCCGTGTTTAACAAAAACCGGAGTTACAAAATTTTTTTTTTTGATGACCCATTCCCTTTAAGACCCAGCAGGGTGTCACCATCCTGGCCAGGGCTGCTATAACAGAGAGATGGTCGGCAGCCTTGGAAACCTTCTGTAAACCAGCAGGAGATGAAAACTAGTAACTCTGAAAGGAAACCAAATCAGAAAAGCAATGTATGTGGTAATAGTCTTCATTTAGCTTATGCTTACAAGTTTTCTAATAATAGATTTTTATTAAGGCATTTTCCAAAATTTTAACATTGCAAACACAAAACATTTGCAAATGGGTTACAAGGAGGTACAGTCATTAAAATGAAAATTGATTGATGTACATCAAAAAAGAAGAGTAAGACATAAACCTTCCTGAGTAATTAAAGAGTAGTCTCAACATGCGGGACTGGGTATGCTCTATACTAACCATTAGAAATTATGACCATTTTACAATAGAAGTGAGGGACCTACCCTACCTGGTTCCCTATGGGGTCATTAGTGATGGAGGGTTTAAGCAGGAAAATAAGCAAAGGGAATTGTCAAAACAAAAGGGCGAAAAAAAAAAAAAAAAAAAAGGGGTAATTTTAAAGATTAATATCTAAGGGTTTAATGGCACTGGGCCGGGCCCGCAAACAGTCAGGCTTACAAGGTTAGAGAAGGATTTCTTAAGAATAGTCCTATTGATGTAAAAGAGACAGAAGGCATGTCAGTACCAAGAAGTCATGCAAGATGAAGAATAGCATGAAAAGTCTCCTAGTCCCTGAAATTCCAACTTTGGGTGCCTTGGTTACGTAGACCCTGGGGTTTGGCACACAAAATGTCCGGAACAGGAATTACTATGTAGGGGCCATCCTCGGGGTTAAAAATGTGATAAAATAATTCCCAAAAGTATACATAAGTGGTTGCAACTTCAGCTCCCCCAAATTCCATTAAGAGCAGGGAGGGCCGGGTTGCTATCGGGAATGGCGGAATAAACCGTTTTTTGACAGCTGGTAGATGAAAATGTCTCTGTAAGGAAACCTTGTAGGAGGTATGTGGAATACTCATTTAGCATATTATGCTTACAAGTTTAACGCTTATCAGTGTGGTAAGAATACCTCTGTAAGGCTGGAGCACATTTTAGTTATTAATGCTTTTAATGAGAACATTACTTGTAGCATACTGCAGTTTTTTTTTCCTAAATTACTTGGATTTCTGCATCGCTTACTAATAAAGCGGTGGATTTATGGCCGTGTGACGTATCGACAAAGCAATGTAACCAAACCATTGCACGGTGTACTTTCTCCTAGTTCTATGTCCACGTCTATTGCGCCTATGTTTGACCCTGTAATTAGATGAATGCTGGTCTATTTTTGTATTCACAGCAGTGCTTTTAGTCCGGCTGTTACCAGGCCGGCATTGGAATTTCGGCTGACACATTTACCTCAATACTTTTCCATTATAGGCAGGAAGAGGGAGTGGTTCAAAGTCGAAGATGCCATCAAGGTTCTCCAGTGCCACAAGCCCGTGCACGCCGAATATCTGGAGAAACTAAAGCTGGGCGGTTCCCCAACCAATGGAAATTCTGTGGGCCCCCCCTTATCGGACAACAGTTCTTTATATGTGACCCCTGCACAGACTTCTGGCTTGCCATCGACAGTGAGATAAACTCTGCACTTTACAAGGCGACTTGCTGTTTCAGTGGGAAGAATGGCCTTTTGTGTTCTCATGCGGACATCCAAATGTTTAGACCTGGATTCTCTTGCAAAATGTGCTAAAACCATTTTGGTTTCTTTTCTTTTCATTTCTTTTTTTTTTTTTTGTATGTTTTTTTTTTTAACCATTTAAAATATTATTAAGCAGCTAAAAGCCATAGGATTTTTTTTTTTTTTTTTTAGATGCCTTACATGGCCATTTTTTCTGGTCTTATGTTCATTCACATGGTTATCAATATGGCTTCTGTGCCGCACTATGACATATTTTTCTACTGCTTTCTTTCTGTAAGGGCTTTAACTACCGCTGGATGTGAGATGGGCCTTTTGGTGTGATGTGTTAAAGGTTCAATACCAAATGAGGGCAATCCTGCAGAGTAACTGCTTTAATCTCTATTTGGTCTCCAACTTTAAAGAGGACTGGTTTTACATTACTGGCTACTCCATGCTCCAGACGACTGGCTGCGTTAAAAATTCTCCATATCCTGTGATGATAGGTCAGTAGCAAGGAAGGTGGTTTAGATATTGGTTTTGTAGGACTGAAATATGTCCTTCAAGCCACTACATTTACACGCAGAAGCAGTTCCAACTTATTCTGCCTTTTTAACATGTGGTACCATTACTAGATATGTCCATACAACCTTTAGAGGTTTTCATCCCTTTGTTGCCTCCAACTCGCATGGTCTGCTTGTGGGGCTCTAAATTATGTTGCTTCTGGTTAGCCATCCATATCTATGACTAATAGTGGGCTTACAATATTTCTTTTGGTTAATGGGAGAGGGCTTGGTAAATGCTAGACGCCAGGTAGCCAGTACTCATAGAGAAGTACAACTGGAGCCCAACTCAATAATTCCCTGTGTATGGAAAGTTATTACCTGGCTACTAAAAGAGAACCTGTCGCATAGGTTATGCCCCCCCCCCTGGCTGAGGACCGCACAAGGGAGTGGCAGACCTGCGGTGTCCAGCGCGGTGTCCCTAATTCTGGAAGGTGCGGGAGGTTTCGTGTATTTAATGCTCATCTGCAGTTTTCAGCCAGAAGTCATTCAAAGAGTCAGTTTTTTTCAAGCCCCACCCACCTCAACTGATAAATCTATTACTTTGTATAGGTAGAAACATGTAAATAACTATCAATGGGCAGGGCTAACCTTTGGTGGGCGGGGCTTACACATGCTCATGAATAAGATTTGTGCATTAAGGGCCACATATATGAACCTGTTTAGGTCTAAAACTCACTTTTTTGCCCCTAGGTTACTATGGGCAAAAGAGTGAGTTTTAGACCTAAACCGTTTCATACATGTGGCCCTAAATGCTCTAAAACTCCAGCATCTTGCAGAATAAGCGACACAGCGCTGGAAACAGCAGGTCTGTCACTAGCTTGTGCTGCCCTCGGCAAGGGGGGCATAATCTATGTGACCGGTTCTTTTTAATAAAAAAAAAAAAAAATCCAGCTTAGGATATTAAGTTAAAGGTTCACTATGTGAGAACAAGGTAAAGGAAATTTAGAATTTTTGTGAAGTCCGAGTTCAGGATACCATGGAATTGGGCAACTATTAAAATTAAAGGTAAATGGCACCCTGGCTGGTAGTATTCTAAGAAGAGAAAATCTGACATTAGACACTCCCTTTTTGACATAAGCAGCATTGGGTTCCCAAAAACATTGGCTTAACAAGACTGTTAGCTGTATGGACTGCTACACATTTGCATTACACCAGACATTGGGGGCAAAAATTGGTCTCGGGCGTTTGATTTTCTTTCTTTCCACCAAGATGAGCTGTGCCATAGGTATCTGCCGGGCAGAGCCGAAAAGGAGTCCTAGAGGGGTGGAATAGACATTGTTGTTGCAGGCTGACAGATGTTTCTGACAAAAGCAGCAGATCTGTAGCCAAATACATTACTTTCCCATGTTTAACTATTGCAGTCCTAATTTAAATTTTCCCATTTGTCTCAGTCTTCTAAAACCAGAATAAAATATGGAAATCTTTAAAGAGGGAAAGTAGCTGAAGGAATATTAAGCTGGAGTTCTGAAAAGCTTAGATCCATGAGCCATCGATGCATTAGCCTTGGCTGCCAAAGAATGTGACATTTTGGCCTTTTAATGCACTGGTAGACTGATAATCAGGGACGCATTGCTTTTTACTGGTAACTTCAATGGAAGTAGTGAAACCAAGCCTTTCTTTTAACCCTTTAGACCAGGGGTCCTCAACTCCAGTCCTCAAGCCCCACCAACAGGTCACGTTTTCTGGCTTTCCTTAGCATTGTACAGGTGATCTAGTTATTGTCAGTGCATTCTGGGGGGAGATCCTGAAAACATGACCTGTTGGTGGGGCGTGAGGACTGGAGTTGGGGAGCCCTGCTATAGACCTAAGTGGTGCCTGCAGTGGTATTGATAGACATCTGAATGTGCCTCCTACCCATTGAGACACAGAAGGCGAGCAATTTCTCTCAGGTTTAATACCACAGAGCTGTATATACAATTCTTAACTCCTTAAGGTTTTACGTCAACATGTATCGATCAGGTTCTCTTAAGGAGCTTGTTAAAATCGCAGTCTGCCATAATTGTGCACACAAAGTGTTTGTCTGGTGGGCTCATCTGCGTTTTCCACACCTCGAGTACTGCATTAGAGGAAAATGCTTTTTCTTCCCCAGTGAGATTTTGGAAGTCTCATGAGTTGCAGATTTCTTCCATTTTACATCCTGGAAGACCGTGAACATTTTGTCATTGGTTTCTATTTCTGCACATGGTCCACATCAGACACCCCTTGCATTTGTACAGTATTGTGGCGTCTCGCTTTTTCACTGCAAATACAATGGTTGCTGTCACAGTTAGTAAGGCACTTCCCTCATAATAAGGTAAAACCTAACATGTCCATAGTTGTATTAAAGTGGCTGTAGATAAGTTGTAATTTTGCTTCTTGCATTACCATATTCCATGTATAAAAAAAAAAACAAAAAAAAAACTTTTTGTAAATAATCAAATCAGTAAATTTACAGTGAGTGCACAAAGGATTGTTGTAATTTAAGCATTTTGTTACTCAACATTGTTTTCTTCTACTTTTTTTTAACACAAACTGTGTAAAATGCTGCTATAAATTAAAATAATTGTGAGTGCTGTTACACTTTCTGTTAAAGTATGGTGCCACAATTGGTCTGTTAGTTTAATGTATCTGTGCCATTTGATTGCCTTTATACTTTTCTTTTTTTTTTTTTTTGTACCATGTTTTTTTTCTAGTGACTTTTTTTTTTTAACCCCTCTACCGTCATAGTCTGCACATACTTTTTATTCTGGTGGACTTGAAATGGTTTTCAGACACAAATGCAGCCATGCTTTGGATGCACATAGAGAGGTAAAGAGAAGTGGTTCTTGGGTCATAGCCTCATTAATAAAGCTCGGTCAATGGCATCACTGCAGGGCTTCACAAGTTATATGCGATGTGCAAAAAGGGCCATAGATCTCGGAACTCTTGATATGAGATCGGGGCTGTTGAGTCACAGGTTAAAATATCCTTCATTGCTTAATCCAGTTGAAGACCCAGAATAGAGCCTCAGGACACCAAATTCCACCATATCATGAGGATTTGCTCAATTAGCAGAACATGAATATTGCAGAGAATTGTAGGATTATTGCTAAAGAAAAAACAAGCAGGTCCATGTTGGTTAAAACATCCAGTGGTATAAACCCATATTCTCCTTGGCAGAGTTTGGGGCGTGCATTTGATCGTCTAGTTCAGGCATCCTCAAATGGTGGCCCTCCAGCTGTTGGGAAACTACAACTCTCATCATTCCCACTGTTATAGATTATATAAATGCATGATGGGAATTGTAGTTTCCCAACAGCTGGAGGGCTGCCGTTTGAGGATGCCTGCTCTAGTTCCATAGTTTCAATGGTGGATGAGATTATATTTGAAATCCAGTACTTGACCTGCTGTAGGGCTATGCCACTGAATGTTGTAACCAAAGCGCAAGTCCTTTTGAGACATTACTTTCTTGGAAGGATACATACATTGTCTTCCAACCTAATTCCCTTGCTTAGTTCAGTCACTTCGGATAGTGCCACAGGAGAATGCTGTAATTTGATGAAGAAAAAAGTGCATGATGTGTAGTTCATTATATATAGGTCACTGGTAGGTTCTGCTTAGTAAGGCCCTATCACAATGAGATCCTGACTATGGCCACATGACTTTAAAGTGGATTGTACAATTGGATGTGTAGCCCAATGCCCAGCACAACTACTAGGGGGGGAGGGGGAGGGGGGCTTATCGTTTGCCTGTATAGCCCTAACCTACAGTCCAGGGAGGAGATTATAAGCAAAGTTAAAGCGCTTTTCTCAACACTATTTCAGAGTCACTTCAGACTCGCACTACCTTGTCAGGCTGCGGGTGGTTCTATAGCAATGATTAGCATATTTAGCTCCCATATAGCTAGATGAGCATTACAGTGTCATACCCTGTTAACCCCGAAAATAAGACCGTGTCTTATATTAATTTTTGGTCCTAAAGACGAGCTAAGACTTCTTTTTAGGGGATGTCTTATTTTTCTATGAACAATAATTCACATTTATTGTTGAACAAAACATCAACATGTATTAATATACTGTAGTGATTTCATCACAAACATCAGCATCAGCAGCCAAACTCTGAACTGCATAAAAAAATGCACCATGTCTTTTCAGGGGTGTCTTATTTTCAGGGAAACAGGGTATGTGCAGGAGATTTAGCCTGTGGTAAATACTGCTCCAAGCAGTAAAGACAAAGTTAAACAATCTAATCTTGTTAAAGACAAGTTGCCAACCATGGTGTGGTCACTCCCTAATCTGCCTAACCAAGAAAGGAGATATGGATGGCAACCTAGAGACACTTGTGTTCACTCAGAGTAGATAAAATCTCATCTCCTGGACAGGGCAATATCAAAAGCAATGTATTTAGTAAAAGTCTTCATTTACCTTTCCCTACATGTAATCTTTTGTAGTGAGTAATCCCCCTGAATATTCTTTAGGATATGTGATACCTTGTACAACATTTATGAACAGGTTGTTACTGCTCTGCCTTCCATGACATGCTGTGTGGCACCTGAAGTAACTATTACATACTACTTAAAGGGGTTGTCTCACTACATTGATTCATCTTGCCTCATTCCTGTTTTCTTGGTTTCGCTCTGAATTCAGGGGCGTTTTTACTGGCTTCCACTAGGCTGCAGTAGATGCCAGGTCTGTAGCTATAGCAACCAGTGGTGGCAGACTATCAAGAGAGATTGAACAGGACTGTAGCTATAGCGACCTGAGAAGCTGATGCAGCCCATACAAGAGGGGATATCTAGGAATAGGTAGGACTGTTAATGGACATATATTGCAAAGTGACCTGTTTGCAAGATCTTTAACCTAAAAAGCAATCCTTGTAGTGAGACAACCCCTTTAACTCCTCACCTAGGCCACACATTCGACAACAAGCAGCTGTAGGCATTTGCTGTCATTTCCACGTCTAGATCCCCTGGCAGAACGTAAAACCTTAGCTTTAGTGGTGTTCAGTTTTTTGCAAATATTTTCACTTTACTTTAGAAGCATCATTTGCATTCATGAAAGAAAACTAATACACTTAGCAAGAATCCTCAAATTCTGTAAGAAGTAGATAGCAGGTCTTCTAAAGATTTATATGCTGTAAATGTGTTGCAGACATTTGTGACCATCCCAGTTGTCTTGATGGGGCTTGCAGAAATCCATGTACATACAGCAAGAACACCATTCAGATGAGTCTCAAATGTCTGACAAAAATCTTCCAAATGCGACTATACCCCAACAAAGCATTGAAGTTGCAGCTTCTTTGCCCATAAATGGAAGCTGTTTATTACATGTCCTAAACAGGGCTGGATCCTTTCAGAGGTCTTGCAGGTCAATACTAGACCTCTTAAAACTGCCCTGGTTATAATTTTCAGAATCTGTGCCAGCTTATAAAAGAAGTAATTCTCTAACACACATGTCAAACTGCGGCCCTGGGAAACTACAACTCCCATGATGCATTTATATAATCTATAACAGTGGGCAAGATGGGAGTTGTAGTTTCCCAACAGCTGGAGGGTCGCAGTTTGACACCCCTGCTCTAACATATACAAATAATTTTCCTGGTGTGGTCTTCACATGAACTATATTCTACAAGTTATTTGAGAGATGAATATTTTTGGTGGTATACCATATTTTTTTATATATTTTTTTTTTTTGTAGACCTATCACTGTCTGCTTGTTAATGGCTTAATCCTGTTAGACATGTGAAACCACTTTTCTTTGCCCTTACTTTTTGAGGTGTTCAGTAAAGTTATGGAAAGCTTTTCACATGTGGTATGCTGACATTGGTGCATACCTTGGTCTCCTCACTAATGTCCCATTTACTTACTGTGAGCCCTGCTAATTCACGTATTACACATCCCATTGCATCCTACATAAATTGGAAATTAAAGCTCAGATGGGTACATCTTTGGTTAAGAGTTCTGGAAGAAGGAAAACTGGTAAGCTTGTGTCGCTGCATTCTTAGATTTTGCTGCATGTTTTCTTTTGTAACAGATACAAAATGTATTTGACAAATGTAAAGTAATCTGTACAGTATTGATGTTGGTTATCAACGTGAGTTGATGGCCTCAACACTTCATTTTCGTGGGGTATAATGTATGCCATTCAATCCTTAGCTATTAATTTGTGCCAAAATCCTACAACAGTTACTGAACGCACGCAATCTCTATGCAATTTAAAGACATATCCTCTAATGAGCAGTCTGTGTAGTAGTCATTTCTTTTTGTATAGACTGTTTACTTAGACATTTGGATCTTTCCCACCGCACCCTCATAAGACTATGGCAGTATAAATGTGATGCCCATCTGGTTGCCAAAGAACTGGATCTGTGAAATCGCTTAAGGGTGTCAAATTGCCGGCCCTCCAGCTGTTGGGAAACTACAGCTCCCATCATGCCCACTGTTAGATTATACAAATTCATGATGGGAGTTGTAGTTTCCCAACAGCTGGAGGGCCGGCAATTTGACACCTGTGGCTTAAGTCATCTCTAAGTGACCAAACATTGGTCAAGAAAGCTTATGTTTTTGGTCTCCCAACAGGATCAACACAAAGAAAAATGGCCGACGCAGCGGGTAGAGGTGTACTTGATGCTTTAGAGATGTCTGCATGGTAGTTTACTAAAGGTTTTCCCTTAAACTGGATATCTGTCCTTTATAGGGAAGGTCAGAATGCTTTATTGTGCAGTATAGTGTGCCTGGATTGAGTTGGGTAATACCTTGTCACTTAGGAATGTGAATGGCATATATATATATATAACAAGGGTATTCATTAAAATGGCTTAATTGTAGTAAATGATGAAATCTAAAAGGAATAAAATGTGAAATGCCTGTTGCATACATTGCCGTTTTTATAGGTATAACATATAGCACATGGGAACATGTATATATACTTCAGTAACCCATGTCTAATGTACAAATTTTTCAGTATACAGAAATGGGCTGTATATAAATATATATTTTTTGTTTTTAGTGGAACAATCAGATGTTCAGCGTATGAATTTGTTTATTAAAATAAATTGGTCATTTAAATAATGAAAATGGTCACCGATGCCCAGTTACTTTGTTCGTATGCATCATGTTCTATTTCCAAATAGGTTTTGATTTCCTGTGATTTCTCGTGTGAGCTTTGAATGATCCGGGCTGGCTGTAGTGGTAGCATTGAATGTGGCTCACGGACTGCATTTGACAAGAAAGATGCACAAAACAGCCACTTGTGATTTTCTAAAGATGAGTGCTCATGTATGAAATGTTAATGGTGCTTTTTTGACTTTTGTCTTTTTTTTTTTTTTTTTTTTTTATCTTTATCATCAACGAGGACTAATAAAATGATTCCTGGCTCGCAGTGCAGTTGTTTTAATTAAATGGAAGGTTTCATTCGGTTGGTAATACATGGCTGAGCTACAGTCTGGACACCAGCTAAGCTGGTAATCTGGCACCCATGCATGCTTGAACTATTCTTTTTTTTTTTTTTTTTTTTTTTTAAGCTGATAATGGCCTTTACATTCAGAAAGCTGTCAGAGCATTTAACTTCACATTTTGTTTTACTGAGGCCTTATGCTTAGATAAAATGTCAAGATTTTTCTTCCTCGTAATAAAATATACGGAAGCAGCACTATGCCCACAGCAGCCACTCCTTGTGTCAAAAAAATAGGGCTAAACAATATGCCCAGATTGATGCAACAGACTGTCCACTCGGTGTTTTAAAGGGGTTGTTTCGCTACATTGATTCATCTTACTTCAGTCCTGTTTTCTTGGTTTCACTTTAAATTCAGGGGAGTGTTTACTGGCTTCTACTAGGCTGCAGTAGAAGCCAGGTCTGTACCTATAGCAACTAGTGCTAGCACCCTATCATGAGAGAGTAAACAGGTCTGTAGCTATAGTGACCTGAGGATCTGATGCAGTCCATGCAAGAGGGGATATCTAGGAAGAGGTAGGACACTGTTAATGGATATATATTGCAAAGTGAATTGTTTTTGCAAGATCTTGAACATAAAAAGCAATCCTTGTAGTGAGACAACCCCTTTAAGTCACAACTCACCACCTTATAGTCCAAATAAAAAAAATTCACGGACGTCAGTATCTTCATAAAGTGGGTATAAATGTATTCACTCTGAGTGCAAAAATACAGTGCAATGTTCAGCCTATGTACAGTGGCCTTTCGCAAGCGCTTGAGAGCGGCCCCCGTATATGGGGTGAAACGTTGCGCTGTATTTTTGCTCACATGGAGTGAACAAATTTATTATACCCACTTTATGAAGATTTTTTTTTTTACTAGCATTTTGCGCTCCACCTCCCAAAGTAAGACAGGGAAAACCAGATTGTTAATCTTTGCTCATTTATTAAGGAAAGATAAAATTTTGCATTGACGTAAGTATTCAGACCCTTTACGTCAGGGGTGTCAAACTGCGGCCCTCCAGCTGTTGGCAAACCAACTCCCATCATGCATTTGTATAATCTATAACAGTGGGCATGATGGGAGTTGTAGTTTTCCAATCGCTGGAGGGCCGCAGTTTGACACCCCTACTTTACATAGTTGAACGAACGTTGGCAGTGATAACCTCCTCCAGTCGTCTTCGACATTGTGCTGCAAGGTTTGCCCACCTGGATTTTGGGATTTCCTGCTATTCTTCGCTGCAGATTATATCGCTCTCGTAGGTTGAATTGGGGAATATCCATTTTACTCATCTTTGCCACAACCGTGTCCAGTTGCTAAAAAACACAACATGATACTGCCACGACCCTGCTTCACTGTAGGGATGGAATAGGGCAGGAAGTGAGCAGCAACTGGTTGCCTCCATATAGGAATCTTAGAATGGAGACCATAACGTTCAGTCTTGGTTTCATCAGACCATAGAATCTTGTTTGTCAGAGTCCTTACACCGGCTTTCAGGTGTCTTTCATGGAGGAGAAGCTTTCCAGCCACTCTGCCATAAAGGCTAGACTGCTGAGATTGTTGATCTTCTGGGGGTTTCTCCCATCTACACACAGGATCTTTGCATCTCAATCAGAGTGACCAGTGATTGTCTTTTTCTTTTTTTTTTTTTTTTTTTTTACCAAGGCCCTTTTTCCCTGATTTAGTTTTTTCAGTGTGGTGGCCAGCTATAAGAGTAGTCCTGGTTGTTACAAATGTCTTCCATTTAAGAATTATGAAGTCCATTATGCTCTTAGAAACTGAGTGCAGGCAAAGAAAATTTGTACCCTTCTCCAGATACGTGCCTGTGTCTGAGCTCTCCAGGCAGTTCCTTCCTTATCATGGCTTGGTTTTTCCTTTTGATCTGTATTGTCTGAGACCTTCTTAAAAAAACAGTATTTTGTCTTTCCAAACAAATATCTAATTAAATGAATTCAAAGAAATTCAACATTTCAAGGAGATTTGTGAGAAATCGAATACCTTTCTCTTTTTCTGCTTTTTTTTCTTAGCACTATGTACCAGCCAAAGTGGGATTGGGTACAAATAAGAAAAAATTTAAAATTCTTTCTTTTTCAGTCTATTTTGGATTCTTTGCTTTGTAAAGAGGAACAAAATGCATGAGGGTATGTTCACACAGCGTATAGTGGCGTGTACTGTGCGCACCGCCATATGACTGCTGCTTTAGAAGTACACGCTGGCCAGAAAATTCTAAGTGGGGAAAAATGTGAAATTGCACTTGTTCCATGTTTGATACTGTAAAAAATTCAAACCATTTCTATTTTTCAAATTTTTGCAACTGACTTTTTTTTTTGTACTTTTACCTATGGACTTGAGTGAGCGTGCATCTTTGGTGGGCTGAAGTTTTACTTTTTATAGGTACCAGTTTGGAATACTTCCGAATTTTTTTACAATAATTTTTCTGTTTTAATTCCAATTTTTAGGGGATGTGAAATAGGCAAAAAACTACAATTTTGACGTTTGGAAAATTTTTTCCGGCGACTGTGTTCAGCGTACAGGATAAAATTTCTTTTTTTTTTTTAAACAATTTTATTGAGAAGAAAAGTGTTGTCCGTTAAGAGCCAATAACATATCATCATAACAGTGACCTTTAACAATCGCTTATCCAATACATTTTTCTCAGATCTTCTTTTTTTCAATATATGTAAAGAAAACAAACTCAAACATGGTAGACAAACATGGTGGAAGTGGTAGTTAAACATGGTAATGTTATACCTAAACTATGACTTCATATGTAACCCCTTTCCATTCCCCCACCCACCAACTCTTTCAGTACAAAACAAGTTTAAGAAAAAGAAAAAACATTTGCTAGAACAATTTTAACTTGTCTCAAAAATCACCAATTATTGCCCTGTTCACACGGCTTAAATTGGGCCGTATTTCGGTCCGTAATTACGCGCCGGATGTGCGCAAATTACGGCTGAAAAGGCCCCGTCATTACGGTAATCCCCAGTTCCGAAAATGGATTATGTTCCTTCCCGCTCACGAAGCCCCCGGGTGGGGGGAAAAAAGTGACAAGTGAATTACCGGGGGTATACGCGCTGGTTTTTCAAGTCAAAGGGCCGGGGAAGGGCCGGGCCCCCCCCCCCCCCCCCAGCCACCCCGTAATTCGGGGCGTAATTAGTCCCCCGTTTAAGCCTGTGAACATTAGCCTTAGAGAGTCTCCTTCCCCCTTTAAGACAACCACCACCCCGGCCATGATCAGCCTGAATAGCCCTTCCCAGTTTAATAATTCACGTGCTCCCTACTCTAGTCTACCTAGAGAACCAGCCATCTTTTCTCGGAGATAATAGTAGGTAGTGCGAAAGTGATCCATCAGTGTCTTAACATCTTCATCCGTGAAAGTTTTAATAATCTTTTCCATTTTTGAAAAAACAGGATAAATTGTTATATTTCAATAGATCAGACTTTTCTAGACACAGTGATACCAATTATGTGTAAAGTTTTACATTTTTTTATTTGTAAAATGGCAAAAGGGGCTTGATTAAAGGTTTTTCATTTTTTTTCTACCTTACAAACTTTTTTTTTTTTTTTTACTTTAACTTAGAGTCCGCCTAGGAGGGGGCTCGATCATTTATACAATCTATTGCATTGTAATACAATGCAATAGGATGTACCAAGAGGGGGGGAATATAGAAAACATGGTGGCGATGGAAGCCTTCACAAGGCTTCCAGCTGCTATGTTAACCGATCAAGCCCCTGCAATCTCGCCACAGGGGGCGCCCAATCAGAGTGAGGAAAGGTGCGCAGCACCATTTCTCATTAATTTAGGCACCGCTGCCATGTTTACCGCGGCCTCTAAAGAGCCGACTCCATCCCGTGCTGTTACCGGTGGGTGTTAGCTGCACTTATCAGCCGTATGGTGCCGCAATCCCGCTACAAAGCCCCTTACCGCCATCAAGACATTCTTCTACATCCAGATACGATAAGGGGTTAAAGGGATTTTCCACATAATTTTATTTCTTAATAGGTTACTGGTGTAGTCTTTGTTTTCTTCTGCTTGTCTTTTGTATGGGACATTACCATTACAGCTGCTCATTAGCTGCAGCGGGCACATGCTATTGGCTGACTTAACTGTTTGAGAATGAGGTCATTTAATGGTATGTGACATTTTGTTTGAAAGAAAACAAGTCTGGCGCAGAGTAATGACGGTGCAGCGCTGGATTTGAGACGTACAGTTTTTGGGGTTTTTTTGGTTTTTTTAAATGGCAGCTCTAAAAAAAAAAATAACTAAACAAAATTGGGCAACCCCTTTTAAGATGGCTTTTCAAAAATGTACATTGGCAACAAATGTACTGTATATTTTCATAGGAGGGATAATCAGCTGCAGGATGTCGGAAGGTACTTTTATCTGCAGAACAGGTAAATTGAAATCTGATATGCTGAGCCTTGTTTTTCCCAGGAGCAGCTCAGGTGCAGCTGTTCATGACTCAGCATGCTTTGTTTATATTCTCTCCTGAGCAGATAAGAGGTAAGGAACTCACTTCATGGCAAAACCCCTTTAAAGTTAAAATAAAGATTGGTCACTGAGACAATAATTCGGCAATCCACCTCTTTTCTTTGCATGACACCTGCAGCCGATGGACTGCCTTTAGTGGTCATGGGACATACCTATTGTTATATATATAAACAGACCAATAAAGGACCACAAGAGCATTGATACTGGAGTGGTGGGTGATTTATTTTTAACTTTATTGCAAGGGAGGGATTTAATGAATAGTATATATTTAAAAATTTTTATTATAGTCAGAATTTTTTGGTCTATTAAAACATCCCATTTTTGATCTGATACAATTTTTACAATCCTTAAACCATAATCTGCTCCATTGTTATAAATATTTCTCCCACTTAAAGTCATGCATGGTGAGTTTTATACTTAAAACATTTGGCTATGCTTTGAGAAAGATACACATGCGTGACCTTTCCTAAGATACAAAATAATTTCCATTGACAACTGTATGGCTGTGACATAGCACAGTTGTTTGAGTGGGCAGAGCACTTTATTAACATTGCCTGATTACTAAGGAAGTGGTCTGTACTTTAAGACTGGTAATCTGACTCCTCGGACGCATAATTATGGCTGGCGTTATGGCAGTACTGTCGTATGGGGTCCACTACCGCCCCCTTGTTTCACAGGATTGCCGGAAAGAATAGGCTGTATTCAGACGTGCATACAATTGAGATGTACAGCGGAGTAGAGAGCTATGCATCTGCTGCCACTGTGCAAGCAGTGTAATAAAGCGACGTCATCACGCCACCTGCTTGCTTCCTGTTCTACAACCCAAGTCTAAAGTATCCAGATTTAGGTTTATAGCCTAGAACATATTGGGAGTAGCATCCTGCCGGTAGAGAGGTGATGTTTTGTTTATAATGGGGTACCTACCTACTGGGGAAACATATACTTACCTATCTCATGGGGGCCCTATATACCTAGACAACTACTGGGATAGGCCTTATATACCTACTTACTGAAGGAGCCTGTATATCTACTGAGGGCCCCTATATCCTTCCTACTGAGGAGGCTATATACCTACATTCTAAAGGGAGCTCTATATACTTGCCAACCTACTGGGGGCCATATACCTAACTACCACGGCACTGAGGGGGTGGTTGTTACCACTTGGGGCACACTGTAAGAGGCGTTTGTACAGTAGATAGGGAGGCACCGGTCAGAAGAGGCTGGCACAGTGAGGAGACTCAGGTGAGTGTGCTGTAAATTCTACAGGGATGGGTCGTGGCGGGGAGAAGTAGTTATGGACCAGATCTGGGCCAGAAAACATCAGCTGTGAATCCCTGGATGTAACTGCACTGTAATCACATATATGACTGCAGAGTGCCGGTGTACAACTGGTATCTGTCACTATATGGTGGTAGTATTGGTTTTGGTGTAATGGTTTATATTCACTAACGATATGGTGGTGTTATTCAGTCACTTTATTGTGATGATATTTGGTTCTTATATTGTTTGGTATATTGATTTGATGAGTATTAGTCCCTCGATGGTAGTGATGTGGGGTATTATTTGGTGTCTGTATATTATTTGGCAATATTGGTCTTGGTATACTGGCTTGGTCAGTAACATTATGGTGGTATAAGTCACTATATGGAAGTGAGGTGTTGGTATTATTTGGGCTTTGTATATTATTTGGCAATATTGGTCTTGGTATACTGGCTTGGTTAGTAACATTATGGTGGTATAAGTCACTATATGGAAGTTAGGTGTTGGTATTACTTGGGCTTTGTATATTATTTGGCAATATTGGTCTTGGTATACTGGCTTGGTCAGTAACATTATGGTGGTATAAGTCACTATATGGAAGTGAGGTGTTGGTATTACTTGGGCTTTGTATATTATTTGGTTATATTGGTCTTGGTATAATGGTTTAGTCAGTAATATTATATGGTATCAGTTACTACATAGTGGTAATCATGTGGCAGTATTTTTTGGCCCCTGTATGTGTACTGACCCGCAAAATAAAGACCACGTCAAATTGTACAGTGTAAACTGCAACAAAAACTAAACCCAAAAGCGCAATTGTATTTTTTTTCTTGTTCACCCCACAATTTTTTTTTTTGAGGGGTGTGGGGGGGGGGGGCAGACCCTATGGCTGCATGAGATTCTGAAATTTCTGATGGTGGCCCTGCTCATAATGCAAATCCACTGTGCTTTCTCTACTAAATGCTCCACTATGCGTTCCTCCTACATTGTAGCAGAGGACAGTACTAAGGCAGATTTTATACATACACACACATATATAATTGTATTTTCGAGACCTATTTTTATATTAAAAAAAAGTTACTGTAGCTCGAGGGACAGCTGTTTGCGAATGGGAGACTCTGTATTGAGGAGTTACTGGCTTAAAATCTGTAATCATGTTTCAAAGCTCTTTAATGGATTGGATGTGATTTAAGGGCCGATACTTGGCGCCTGAGTCCTAGTTTCTTTTCCATGGAGCTTATTTAGGCATACTGTAGATATGTGGCTGCCTACAACTACCTAGAGGAAGCCTGGAACCTTGCATGATTTTGTATTACAGGGTGCAAGGTAGAACAGTATGCATGAAGCCCCCTCTGCTGGCAGCTGTAGTTGGTCAGGTCTATAAAGAAATTTGCAGGTGAGTGTCTGGAAAATTTTCTTAAGAATCCTGAATAATTTAGAACAGCTGGCCACTTTTCAGAGTTCTGTAGGAAAAAAAGATACTCCCAGACTGTAACTTATTTCTGATTCTGTCTTCTCTGTAGCTCCTAGAGTGCATATACAAGTGCAGGAAAACCTTACTGTTAAAAGCAAGAATTTATTAAATATGTTTCTTTAAAACACACACATATTTCATGTGCACAAAAGTGCTACTTGCATGTATCCAGTAGAAGTCCACAACCAGTAAGAGGGCCGTGGTACCAGCAGGTAACCTCCAATGGTCTCCACACGCTGGGAGTCAAGTGGTGGAGCGCTGAACAGACAGGTCAGGACCGAGGCGAGCGTGTGACGTTTCGGAGAGACTCCTCCCCTTTCTCAAGCACAATCCCTCTACCTCCTCACTTCCTTTAATACTCAGTGATACATCCACAAGTTGTTACAACATGATAAAAACAAAGAAAAACAAACATAAAGGCAGCATTGACAAAAGGAAGAAGCAATGTTACAAAAATACTTTATAATTTAACTCTTCATTTAAACCAAAAGGCGCTAATGTATTAGCCTATAAATCCACGCTGCTTCTCTCTGTAACACCATTTCTCAAGACTTTCCCCTTGCCTACATTTAACCTCCTCCAACACACACCAGTGAAGTTCCCTGACATTGTCCGAACTCGCTGAAGTGTCTAGCCACTGTGGTTTCGCCATCCTTCTTTTTGTTACTACTAACATCAGTCTGAATCTCCTGTCTTTTCATGCTCCTGATATTTGAACGATGTTCTGTGATCCTGAGCTTCACATTTCGCGTGGTCTGTCCCACATAACACTTTCCGCAGGGGCGGTTTAATAAGTAGATGACAGCCTAAGGCTATGTTCACACGGCTTATTTCGGGGCGTATTTACGGACGTAATTACGTCCGCAAATACGTCCCGAAATACGTTTCAAATAATGAAGAATTAGATTAGCATTGATTCCAATATAAAATACACCTCGTCGTTCAGACGAGGCATATTTTCGCGACGTATTTGCGGGCGTAAATAGGTCCGTAAATACAATCGTAAAATTAAGTCCCCTGTCACTTATTGAGGCTTATTTCGCAATGTAAATCCTCATAGTAAAGAATGGGGATTGTATTTACGAAGCGAAATACGCGCCACACTTTGTGACACGTATTTGAAACGTATTTCAGGACGTATTTGCGGACGTAAATACGCCCCGAAATAAGCAGTGTGAACATAGCCTTAGGCTATGTTTACGCGGCTTATTTCGGGACGTATTTACGGGCGTAAATACGTCCCGAAATACGTTTCAAATAATGAACAATTAGATTAGCATTGATTCCAATGTAAAATACGCCTCATCATTCACACTAGGCGTATTTTGCGACGTATTTACGGGCGTAAATACGTCCGTAAATACGATCATAAAATTAAGTCCCCTGTCACTTATTGAGGCGTATTTTGCAACGTAAATCCCCATAGTAAAGAATGGGGAATGTATTTACGACTCGAACTATGTGCCTTACTTAGTGACACGTATTTTGGGACGTATTTGCGGACGTAAATACGTCCCGAAATAAGCTGTGTGAACATAGCCTAAAGAAGCTCTTGTAACCTTTAGTAGGATGATAGATAAAAGTACCTTTTATTATGGAGCTACAATTTATGCAACTTAGGCAAGGATGTGTGCCTGTGCTTTTAGGTGCTAAACTCCTCTGATCAGTTTTTTCTGCTTTAAGTGCTCTGTAGCTCCTGCCGCAGTTCAGTCATCTTTAGCTGAGTTAGGCCGTGTTCACACGGCTTATTCCCGACGGAGTTGTGCGCCGTATTGAGCGCACAAATCCGCCGTGAATACGGGGCGGGGCCGGAGCGCGGCGGGGGCGCCGCTCCCGGCCCCATAGACAATGCATTGTTTATGGCGCGTCCGCGCCGTAAATAATGTGCATGTCACTTTCTCCCCGCCCGACGGATTTGCCGAGCGGGGAGGAGCGACGGAATCCACTGTTCTCTATGAGAGCAGTGGATTACCCTAATGACTCCGACGGATTGGCGCCGTATTGAAGCGCAAATCCGGCACGGAATACGGCGCCAATCTGTCGGCAAATAAGCCGTGTGAACGGGGCCTTAAGTTGCTACTGTTTTCCATCACTTGCAGCCAATTAATCAAATTGTGGTAACAAGTACAACTAAATAGCTTGTGTTTTGAAGAAATACTTTTTTTTTTGTTTTGTTATGGTACTGTATCGGTTTTTATTAAGGTACAATATAGGAACTCTTGTGTATACCTGTTGTAACAGATATGGAATTCAAGGCTTGTCTGTTATCTTCCTTAGAGGGGTTGTCTCACTACAAGATTTAGCTTTCAACATGTGGAGAACGGTAAATATAGACATGTACCAAATACATTATTTTCATATTCCCTTGGTCAGGGGATAAGAGAGACTTTATCTGCTCAATGTGCACACAAGTTTCTCTGCTTACTGTCCTGTTCTTCCCTCCTCTCTTTGCCTTATCTGAGAGAAGGGAATGACAAATCATCAGGATAGACGACAACTTGAGAACAGTGTGTGTTGTCCCTAGCAAGCGAAGGATTGATAAGCACTGGCTTTCACTTCCTTTGAGCTCTGTAGGCTTGTGCACTATAGATTAGGTCTCCTGCAGTCATTTTACTGCATTAAGAAGAGTTGGGAATAGCAGAGCTGATATGCCAGCCACTGCTATAGAACCATCCCCTGCCTAACCAGGAAGTGTGTGTGTGTGTGTGTGTCTGAAGCTGTCTGTGGAACTGCATGGGGAGAAAACCCCTTTACCCTCTGAGATGGTTTCCCTAATACAGTCTAAAATTCCCGTGATGCCTTAAGCTGTTCAGAGACAATGGGGATGGAGTCTCATCACATTGCACTTGTGCTCTAAGTGCTTAGAGGAGCCAGTACTAGTGATATTGTACCTTTGTCCCCTAACTTGCACTTCTGCGTCTATGTATTTGAGATGCAGCTTTACTCTATCTCTTTGTCAACTAGAACAAGCAGGAGCCAGACTTAAGCGACATTTAATAGATATACACTGGAGATTCTGAACACAGCAGCTAACAGAGACAGGCGGTGGAGGTTGGGGGCATTTTATAATGCTAATCGGTGTAGGGATTTATTGCTCCCTTGGAGAAGGCAGAAATGAGATCTTGAGCTACTCTACAGGGACATACAGAGTGGCATTGGGTGGGGAGGGTCTGGAAGCTGGATTGGTGATGATGTAGTCTTGTAGTTTACAGGAAGTTGACACACACGCGGCAGACTACTTCCTGTCTACACATAATGGCAGGTGTAGGGCTAGTGGTCAGACGAAAGAGAGCATGACTCTACTGCTCATAACGAAAAGGCTTAAAGGGGTTGTCTCGCTACAATGATTGGGTTTTAATTAAAAGATCTTTAAAAAAACAAGCAGCTTTGCAATATATGTTCATTACAAATGTCCTACTGATTTTGAGTTATCCCTGTTAGTAGGAGTGCATCAGCTTTTCAAATTTCTATAGCAGCCGACCTGTTGATCCTTATCTTACTGGCTGTCAGGTCTGTATGACTCATCAGCCTTTGAAGACAGGTTGGAGCAGAGAGCCCCTCTGTAGGGGAGGGAGGACTCTGGCTTCTGTGTCTGTGCTGCCTGGATTAACCCTGTGTGTGCCTGCTTCCTCCTGCTTTCTACACAGATAGATGTGACAGCAGTGAACCTGTGTGTTACTATAATCATGATGTGTCTGTGGAACTGTCACTATTCTAATAGAACAGATAAGGCATGTGAACAGTTCATGCTTTGCTGTACTAGTGTCTGAGTATAGTAACACTTCCCAGCTGCCCTGTGTCTGTTCTGACAGGATTTGTTGTTGCTGGAGATGTGGAGACTTGTAAGCTAAGCAGGGGATATAGGAACACTTGCATCCCCTCTGCTCTGCTATTAGTAATCAATGCTTCACAGACCTCTCTACATTCATAGATCAGCCCTCTCCTGCAACAGACCTAGGCAGGCACACACAGGGTTAACTCTGGCAGCAAACCCCCTCCCCCTTGCTGTATAGAAGTTAGGGAGCTGCCTGTGTGCTGAGGGGAGGGGGGAAGAGGGAGCAGAAGAGACAGACTAAGAAGCACGCCCCTGAATTCAACTATCAGGCTCACTGAAAGGCTGAAAGCTTGTAATGAGACAACGCCTTTAAAATGTATTGGAGGAATGCTGTTTCTCTAGTGCTACATGTTCGATGTTGCTATGCTGAAGGTCATACCCAACCAATTAAGGAGCATTGAAACAAGACTAGGAATTTAAGGCAAGCCTGCTGTACCTGTATATGTTGCAAACTGCCTGCTGTTGAACGTACACACTGGCCAGCGCTTACCTTCAACAGTGCAACGGTGCTGCCTCCTGTAAGTTTCATTTGCCCTGGGGAATGCGCAGGCTTGACATAGCACTCATTGAGTACTATGATTTTACTGTTTTTGTGGGGTGTACTTCAGGTGCATTACAGTGCGATTATGCACCAAAGTACACCCTGCAAATATGTCATGTGAACATACTCGAAAGCTCCCAGTGCCAGTTAGATGCTCTCAACAACTTTTCTCCCCTAGAGCAGTGTCTTAAATTGAACTTAAAATTTAGTGATTATAGCGCAAGGGAGTTTAGAATGAGTTGTTACTTGTTCACTGCTTGTGGTTTGTAATTATCTTATTTTCCAAATTCATTCACTGTGGTTTACATGATGACAAAAGCCCCACAGTTGCTACATGAACGCCATTCGTGCCAATACTACCCAGTTTACTGCCTGTGCCAGGTTTACGTGCTTTGAGGATATTGCTTTACACGATATGGCGATTGCTCATTTGCAAGCTCAAGTTGTAGAACTGAATGAACAGCTATCAACACTTGCCAACTAACTGCGCAAGGAGTTTTCTGTTCAGTCAACAGGCACTCGCTGGTGCAACACAGGTACAAATAAAAGTCTGGAGGGTCAGGCTCATAAACAGCTCGCTAGAGAATACAAGGGGTCTAGGAGACTAGGTCTGCAAATCTCAGTAAATCTGTAGAATTGGCAAAATGATCATAGGGAAATCTGCAATTTTAATACTGGGGGGAAAAAAAGGCTTAGCACATGCAACTGAAAGTACATTGGGGTTGACCATGCTCAACAGTATAACAGTATAACTGGGTACTGCAGTGCGGTAGGATAAAAACTCAACTTGGCACTGGGTAGGTGGTCTTACCAATTGTATAATCTTCGAAGATAAAAGAGTGGGTACACAATAGAATTTTTGGTGATAGAAATTTCCATTTCCAAAGTTGAGAGTTGGGGTAGGGGAGGGATTTTATTTTATAGGGATTGTTTGGCCTCGTTCACACGGCTTATTTGCCGACGGATTGGCGCCATATTCCGCGCTGGATTTGCGCTTCAATACGGCGCCAATCCGTCGGAGTCATTACGGTAATCCACTGCTCTCATAGAGAACAGTGGATTCCGTCGCTCCTCCCCGCTCGGCAAATCCGCCGCGGGGGGAGAAAGTGACATGCACATTATTTACGGCGCGGACGCGCCGTAAACAATGCATTGTCTATGGGGCCGGGAGCGGCGCCCCCGCCGCGCTCCGGCCCCGCCCCCGTCCCGCCCCTTATTCACGGCGGATTTGTGCGCTCAATACGGCGCACAAATCCGTCGGGAATAAGCCATGTGAACACGGCCTTTAAGTGTAAATGTCAACAGAGCATATAACTGTTTCCTACTCAACTGTTCTTTGTATAATGCAATGGGATCGTTTGTAAAGGATAACATCTTTCTTCTCAATAAAATCATTGTTTAAAAAAACAAACAAAAAAACAACTTGAAGCTTTTGGTTTATGCTATAAAAATATAATAGCGCCTTCAGGATGGCAATAGTATAAAAAAAAAGAGACTGAGATGCATGTGAACTATTCTCCAAAATACCGGCTGCTGTTTTAACAAACCATTCCGTGATATGTCTAAAACATTACAATCCAAAACTACGTAATAGGTACTTTTCCCTTCATAGTCACCAGATCAAACCATACTGTGATGCCATAAGACAAAATACGCTAGAAGTCGCCAAATAAAACCTCCGCACACTCTTGGTACAGTGAAGAAGGCCCAAGAGCATCCTTATTTTTTGTGTTGTTGTATACCGTGTCAAGTCATGTGATACAGCCCCAAAAACGTAATTTCTTTCATTATGTCTCTGATTCCTTCCTATACTAATGGTCCTTTCCATTAGGTTAATTAGGCGGCATCATTTCAGGGATAGCACTGCTGCAGCAAGACACTCCTAGCAAATAGGACAGTAACTATTTCAGTAAAACAGGAATAGGGAGTATAAGAAAAGCCAGACATGTCCCGCTTGTGAGGGGAACTACATTATAAGGGTAACTGAGAGGGCAATCTATTATACAGACCGCAAATACAACACAGTGGGCCACATGTATGAAAACTGTCTAGGTCTAAGACTCACTTTGTTGCCCATAGCAATCAGTCAGAGCGCCGCTCTCATTTTTCCAGAGCACTATATTGGGGCGCTCTGATTGGTTGCTATGGGCAACAAAGTGAGTCTTAGACCTAGACAGTTTTCATACATGTGGCCCAGTATCTTTTGGGTGCTCAGGTTTGGCGTATTTTGGATCAGGTTGATCAGTAGCCGTCACTAAATAGCAAAATAGATGTAGGTGTAAGGTCTTTGAAGTTGAGTTCACGATCATAGGTAGTAGCTCTTGGCTAAAATTATTATGCAAGAAGAACAGATATGCTGAAGATTATGTTCTGATTTAAATGTATCCAGAAAATACAGCAGATTATATAATAATTAATAAGGTAGACTGATATTGTTACCCAATTATAATGGAGGCTCACACCCTCTTGAGACTTTAATTTAGCAATAAAACATTAAGTAACATCATGGCCCGATCAAAAGATGCTCTGGTTTCTGTTCCGTCGTATATGCACACCCATGTCTAGCAAAAATTCCTTTATTTTTTTCTGATGAGCTAAATGTTATTTCTACATGCCATAATATCTCAAAAGTAAAAGTCTCAAGGTTGAAAGATAAGCATGGGGTTCTGCTCGTCCACAGATGTGTGGGGGACAGAGAGAAAAGTAGTTCTACTGCAAGGTCAGCATAGAAACAATAATTTTTATCCTAGTATTAACCTATTTTTATCTTCCCCAGATGCAAAAGTAACAGAGCTACACGCTGTGCTGATGCCATGTTATTTTTCATTCAATATTATAGGTTCATTTAATTTTTAGAAATATAGATAAAGTAGTATCAAGTGGCTCAAGAACTGGTGGAAGGAGGTTTGTGGGTTGTTGGAGAACTGGACCAACTCTATTAGCGCCAGGCTTAGAGTAGGGATTGGCTGAACTTGAATGAGGAGGGTGCAGTTGTGCTTGGGCAGAAGAGGACAACAAAGTTTGGAAGAGGGTTAAACAAGGTACAGGGGTGGGGGGACTTGGGGTCTGTTCACACAGCTTATGCCAGCGTAGACGCGCCGCTATATGCTGTTTTTGAAGTGCGCGTTAGCCAGCGTGTAATTCTAAAGCGCTCTACTACCCGCCGACTTTAGTGTTCCAGAATTGACATGTCACTTCTTTCTCCCGGCGTATAATGTGCACCGGGAAAAACGTCCGCGTATTGCAGTGCAATTATGCCCCAAAGTACGGCCAGCAATTAAGCTATGTGAACATACCCTTACAGAATTGAAAGGAAAGGTGGTGCAGATAGTGACCTGAAAGTAGGGGTGGAAAAGAGGGATAAAAAGAATCTGTGTCGAACTGCAGTGCCTAGGGCCAACAAGTGGAATTTCATTCTTGGGGCCTACCCTACAGCTACTGTACAAGACTGTACATGCTGCCTCTTGTGTTTTGCTTCTTTTTCTCTCTGTCTTTCTTTCTTTCTCTTTCAAGGATATATATGCAGTTTAAAAGAAACTCCAGGTCTGCCTTGTTCCTCTTGGTCAGTCTGAGCCTAAGAAGAATAAATATAATGAGAAGCAGAAGCCTCACTAATAAAATTGTGGGATTATAAACACAAAACTCACAATAATGTATCATAAATGTGGGTGAGCTAAAAATATTTCTAACTGTATTGTAGAAACAATGATATCACCAACAGATCTTGTTCACAGACCAACAGGTGATAAGGGTTTCTGCTTAAAGTTCAGACACCCCCAATAACAAATTGCATATGTCATTACTAATATATATGAACATGCTCCTTTAAAGAATCTACTTATAAGGTGTCCAAAAACCCTATGACAAAATATAATGTCCATGTATATGGAGAGTAATACCTATACCATCTGCTAATAAGCCTAAATATAGTATGCCTGCTCTAATACTGTGTAACACAGTGAGGTGGGAGAGCAGTCATCCTGTCCCCCTCAAGAGGAGAATTCCCAAAGGCCAATATCTAAGATTGAAACGGAACTGTTCAAATCTGATTGAATTTAAACAACAGGCTCAAGATCTGAGGTGGAGATTTCGGGACCGCTGTTATCCAGAGAGGGTCCTTAACCCCTTAAGGACCCGGCGTTTTTTTTTGGTGACACGTTCGTTTTTCCCTCCTCGCCTTCTGAAAGCCATAACTTCTTTATTTTTCCACCTACATAGACACATGAGGGCTTTTATTTTGCGGGACAAGATGTACTTTCTCATGGTGTTATTCACTATACTATAGAATATACTGGGAAACCGCAAAAAAATTCCAAGTGGGGCAAATTGTGAAAAAAAATGTATTTTTGCCATGTTTGCGAGGGTTTTGCTTTTACGGCGTTCAATCTTCGGTAAATATAATGTGTTATCTGTATTCTTCAGGTTGTTACGCATCTGGCAATACCAAACATGTAGGGTTTCCGTTATGTTTTGGTACCGTAAAAAAAATTTGAAATTTGCGCCACTGCGCCATTTTGTGCGACCAATAACTTTTTTGTACTAACACCTACGGACATCAGTGAGGGGGCATTTTTTGCGGGCTGAAGTGTACTTTTTATCGCTAGCAGTTTGTAATGCAGGCGACTTTTTTGATAATTTTTATTCCATTTTTTAGTGACGTAAAATGACCAAAAAACGCAATTTTGGCGTTTGGAAGTTTTTTTTCTTCTACGGTGTTCAGCGTACGGGACAAATGATGTTATATTTTTATAGATCTGACTTTTTCAGACGCGGCGATACCAAATATGTGTAACTTTATTATTATTTTAATGATTTTATTTGTAAAATGGGGAAAGGGGGGTGATTTGAACTTTTAATATTTTTTTTTTTTGTACTTTAAAACTTGATTTAGTTATTTTTTTTACTGTAACATTGAGGCCCCCTGGGGTACTTGACCACTAGGTGGCGCGATTGTTAATACAACCTAATGCATTGCATAGGCAATGCATTAGGGTGTACAAAGATGGCGGTTATGCCGATCACCGCACCGATCGGTGCGCGGGACCGATCGCCGTTAATTCAGACGCCGCGGCCATCTTAGCCGCGGCGCCTGATGGGTAAAACAGCGGCAGCAGGCGGAGCCACCCGCCGGCGCTGTTACTGCCGGGTGTTAGCTGCGATCTGCCGCTAACACCCGCCGGCTGTGCGGGGGGGTTGCGGAGCGATCCCCCTGCAAAGCCCCTTAGCGGCCCTGGGATGTACTGATACGCCCAAGGTCGTTAAGGGGTTAAGGAGGCGTATCAAAACGCCATTAAATGTCCTAGGGAGAGCCTGTTGGTACCTAAAGAAAAACGTGAGACAGAAAAGGTATTCAGATTGGTGGGTAACTTTGATGGAGCCGCGAAAGTGGTAAGAGATGTTATCTCTAAGAATTGGGAGGTCCTTAAACTGGATGTTGATCTCAAAAAAGTTGTGGGTGATTATCCCCACATTACTTATAGGCGTGGCAAAAATCTCCGTGACAGATTGGTACACAGCCACTATGAAGTACGGCCTGTTAAAACATGGTTGCACCAACCCTTATGTGGTTCATTTAAATGTAATGGATGTGTTGCATGTGATTTTATTCAAACTGGAAAATCTTTTCACAGTAACATACTCGATAGAGACTTTGAATTGAGACAGTTTTTCAACTGTAGGAGTAAGGGAGTTATCTATAAGGGCACGTGTATTTGTGGTCTCGAATACATTGGTAAAACGATCCGAGAATTGCGTAGAAGGGTGGGAGAGCACCTTAATGATATCAGACACAACAAAGATACACCAGTGGCACGCCAGTGGCACGCCATGTGCAGAATGTACATGGTGGGGATGTCAAGAGCATCAAATTTATGGCCATTGATGGGGTGCGGCCCCCCGCCCCCTCTTGAGGAGGCAACTGGGACAGACTTCTCTTGCAGAGAGAAATGCAATGGATTTTTAGGCTCAAAACAACAGCTCCTTTGGGCCTTAATAAACGTCTAGACTTTTGTTGTTTCATCTGATGAATCTGTATATATTTTTATAGATTTGTCAATATTCACTTTATTACAATTGTGTGATTTTTTTTCCTTCTATTTTAGTGTTATGGATTCTATTGTACCTACCAGAAGTTCATTGAGAATTAGTTCATCTGGTGGTACACTGTATACCTTGGATCTGTCTAATTTTTGAATGGGTTTATACTTTAGGCTTTGTGGACCTTAAATCGCCATGAGAAACTGGTTACAATTAGGTAGTACACGCAGTTTTACATACTGCGTCCGTATGAGCGATCCGACTGCCCTTCTGTGTACTCGGGTTGCTTAGTTATGGCACCTCTGTGTTGCCGCCCCCTTGCTGTGACCCGGCGCTGATACCGGAAGTATGTCGCGCTAACTTGTTTTAGACGCGACTCACAGGAGCTCGGCGTGCATTCGGCTACGGCAACCAGCGGTATACAGGACGTGCTCTGTTTGGAGGTGACACGTCACCATCGCGTCTAGACGCCGGAGACTGTTACCGACGATACACTAGGAAGCCTTCACCATGGGTTATCAGGTTTGATGTTTATGTATGCCCGGAGCAGGTAGTGGTTATTGTGCTATATCAGAAAGCCCTTATTATGGGATATCAGGTCTGATATCTGTCTTATGCCCAGAGTGACCTTTGCTAGTTGGTGGCATTCATTTTGAATCTTCCCCTCAGTCTGGCTGACAACCATTGGGTTTGAGGATTTTAGGCATGTATAACGTAATTTGCAAATTGTATTGACCATTGTCACATACTTGCGGTCACATTATATGAAGCTTTTTCTGGGCATTCTGTCAGTTTTGGCCACTTCTGTCTGCTTGTTAACATAGGACATAATAGCTCTTGGGGCTGTTCGGTTGGGTACCTGTATCTTTTCATATACTACCCTATAGTTTGATCATGTTGGTTTTTTTTTCAAGCCCTTTGTGAATTTTCCTCTACTAAGTCCCCTGATGAGGTGTTAGAGGGGCACTGAAACATGTTGGGACAATCTAGCTATATGTTGCAGGGTTAGTGTGCGTTAGGGACTAGGTTCCTGCCGGGGGCGCTCTTTTCGGGGCGGTTTCCCCGTGTTCCCTCATAGGACATGATAGGCCAAGTAGGGTTTTGTAGGATATTACTGTGTGTCCCTATACTCACACACGTCTAAGCATTTGAATATACCCGTAATTCATTTGGTGGAATATATCATTTAGGTGTATACACTTTGTCCTTTGTATTTTAGATATTATTATTAAAAGTTATATTTTAGAGAAACACGTATTTTTGTGGTATTGGTTTAAAGTCTTTTTTCGTGTTTTTTGCGGACACTCTAGAATTATCTGTGTACCCGTTTTTGGAATCTTTTCTGTATAGTATTTATTAACACACACACCTCTCTCCATAGTGGACTCCGGACGGCCACAGACTTGCAGCTATCCAGAGTTTCTGGCACTGGCAGCGTGCTATGTCATCACGCTGCCTGCGCGGCCTGATGACATCACACCGCCTGTGCCACAAGACGGAGTGCCCGGGAGTCAGAGCAGCGAGAGAGTGAGGTAAGTACTTGTATTTTTTTTTTTTTTAAACCCTGTCTATAAGGGATATTTACCTGCCTATGGGGACATATACCTGCCTATACATGCCTATTACCTGTCTATGAGGACTTATACCTGCATATACATGCCTATTACCTGCCTATGAGGACATATACCTGCCTATAACCTGCATATAACTGCCTATAGAGACATATACTTGCCTATAACCTGCCTATGGGGGACATATACCTGCCTATAACTTGACTATGGGGAACCTATACCTGCCTATAACTTGACTATGGGGGACATATATATTTGCCTATGGAACATTAAACTGCCTATACCTGCCTATGTAATTTTATTGGTATCCATTTTTATTTTTTAAATTTAACAGTAGCCGCTGCATTTTCCACCCTAGGCTTATACTCCAGTTAATAAGTTTTCCCAGTTTTTTGTGGCAAAAGTCGGTCTTTATTCGGTTCGGCTTATACTCGAGTATATACGGTATGTGTATATAATATATATAATATATAAAAATATATATATATATATATAAAATATATATAAAAACCAAAAAAAAAAAAACGTATATACTCGAGTATAAGCCGAGTTTTTCGGCACAAAAAAATGTGCTGAAAAATCTCCCCTCGGCTTATACTCGCTGTCGGGGGGGGATGTCCCGTGCGCCGACAGGGACGCTTCAGTTATATGCGACTCCTCAGGGAGCGCATATAACTGATTGCCGAGTGAGCGCACAGTGTCCGGGCGCTGCGCTGGCCCGGGCACTGTCCGTGATCCCTTCACCTATATGCGACCCCTCCGGAGGGATACCACTGCGGCGCAGAGAGCGAGCGCTCCCTGCTCCGCAGTGGACTCCGGGCAGTCGCAGACTCGCGGCTGTCCGGAGTTTCCGTGCGCGGCCTGATGACGTCACCCGCCTGTGCCGAGAAGACCGAGGAGCGCGCCCGGGAGACGGAGCAGCGGGGATCCAGGTGATTGTTTTTTTTATTTTGCCTATTATTGCCTACAGCCTGCCAATACCTGCCCTATACCTGCCTACAGCCGGCCCTATACCTGCCTACAGCTGCCTATACCTGCCTACAGCCGGCCCTATACCTGCCCTTTACCTGCCTACAGCTGCCTATACCTGCCCTATACTGTACATGCCTACACTGCCCCATACCTGCCTACAGCCGGCCCTATACCTGCCCTATACCTGCCTATACCTGCCCTAAACCTGCCTACAGCGGGCCCTATACCTGCCTACAGCTGCCTATACCTGCCCTATACCTGCCTACAGCTGCCTATACCTGCCCTATACCTGCCTACAGCCGGCCCTATACCTGCCCTATACCTGCCTATACCCTGCCTACAGCCTGCCCTATACCTGCCTACAGCCTGCCCTATACCTGCCTATGGGGCCATATACCTGCCTATTACCTGCGTATGGGGCCATATACCTGCCTATAATCTGCTTATGGGGGACATATAACTGCCTATTACATGCCTATGGCCCTATGGGGCCATATACCTGCCTATTGGGACATATACGTGCCTTTTGGGACATATACCTGCCTATACCTGCATATAGGGCCATATATCTGCCTATAATTGCCTATGGGGGACATTAAACTGCCTATGTACTTTTATTGATATCCATTTTTTTTTTTTTAACCAGTAGCCGCGGGGCATTTTCTACCTGGGCCTTAAAACAAAAATTCAATAAGTTTTCCGGGGTTTTTGGGGGAAAAAAGAAATTTGCCCGGCTTTTTAACTCTTTCCCCTTATACTCGAGTATATACGGTATTTAATGTCGCCCTATTTGGGATTTGTCATGGACTTGCTTTTCATGAGTCGAGTTGTAATTTTCATTTGCCCTTTTAAAATTTTTAATAAAATATGTTTGGGATCACTTTTTTTTTCTGAATTTTTGGAAGGGAAAATGTGCCCCAAAACGCTCACTTTTGGGATTCAGCATTTCGAACAAATAGGAATTTTTTAAAAAAAGTATTTTTAATTACACATGCCAAATATGATACCAATCAGGGTTCATTTTGTTATTGTTTTCTACATAATCCGTTCAAAACGCCCTCTTTTACAATTTAACTACAACTTAATTTCAAAAAAGTTGGAACACTGTGAAAGGCACTATCAATGCTGAGCAGTACATAGAGGTTTAATAACCACCTATGCCCCAAAAAACTTTTTGGGGGAACCCCCTTTGCCTTTTTTCCAGTAAAAAAATGCTAAACCCAAAACCCCTACTGAAATCCATCAAAACAGCATGGGCTTCTCAGAAGAAGGGGCCCGGGGTGCTGAACTGCCCAACCCTGCGGGTCCAAACCTTTCAAAAAACATTTGGGCTTAAAAAAGAAACCCCACAAAGAAGCCCCCGGGACTTTTTAAGCAGCGAGAATTCTACTTTCAGACAAGAATGGGACAACATTCCACTCCCACAACTCCAGCAATTGGTCTCCTAAACTACCTAAACTACCCAGGTCTTTACAGACTGTTGGAAATAGTAGATGGGATATAATACAATTTGGAAACTTTTTCCCCTTTTCCCAAACTTTTTTAAGATGTGTTCCCTGCCATCAATTTTTTTAAAAAACCGAATTTAAATTTTTTTTTAATTTAAAAAGGGAAGATTTATCTTGCTTTAAACGTGATATTTCCCTATTTTTTGAAGTAAATTATAATACCCTTGTAAAAATTTACCAAATCTTGCATTCTTGTTTTCCCCTCTATATTTTATAAAAATTGTAGATTTTTGGTTTTTTAATTAAAAATTTTTTTTAAAATATATTTCAAAATTTTTTTTTTTTTTAAAACTTCCCCTAGTTAGATGGGAAAATACAATTTTTTTGTAAAAGGTAAAATTTTACAATAGTTTTTCTTTGGAAATACTTATTAAAACGAACACTACCACCCAAAAAAATTTTTTTTTGCAAAAAGACAAGCAATATATGCAAACCTTTTTTTTAATTTGGGTTGGTCTTTTTTTTTTTTAAAATTTTTTTAAAGGAAAACTACCTTTAAATTTTTTTTCCCTTTTCAAAAACTAAACAAGTAGTATGCACGGGTTTTTTTAAAATTGGGTGGTTTTTTTTTTTAATTTTATAAATTTTTTTATTAAATTTCCTCTATGTACCTTGACCCCCGTGGTTTTTCCCCTACTTCCCCTCTGTGAGCTTTTGATAGTACAGCAGTGAGATCTTTTTCTGATGGCCCCTTCATTCTGGTTTTGGTTTTTGGTCAAGAAGTTAAATTTTTCCCCGGCAGCACCTGATAAGTGTAAAGAAAACCTCCCCAGTGCAGAAAGATACTATCCTTTAATGTATTGATTTGGTCTAGTCTAATTCATCTCCCATTGTGGAGAAAAAACTTTAAACGGGATTACCTACTATTTGTAATAAAACTATACAAAGATAAGTAGCAGCTGAAGTAAAGTGAGATTAGACTGCGTAGTCTTTCCACATTTAAAAGGGAAGGGAAACAATATTTTATAATGAAATTTTTTTAAATTTGCATAGGACTTCCAAAAGAAAAAAAAATATCCCAAAAATAAAAAAATTTTTTTTCCGGGAAAAAGGGTTTTTAAAAAAAAATACCCCTTTTTCTGAGGGTCAGTGCTTTTTTAAATTTCCCAAAATAACTTAAACTTCCTTTTTTCTCTTTCTTCCCCTCTGTGAGCTCTGATAGTACAGCAGTATGAGGATTGCTTGACGATTCTCTTCCAGGTCAGCTATGACCTGAGAGGTGTATTTCTAATCAGCGGAAACTGATAAGTTTGAAAATAGTTGGGAGCCCCTAGTTCAGAAAAAGATTATCCCATTCTCTATTTATGTCTTACTCTTGTCATGGGCCCGGGCCATCCCAGTTTTAATCTTTTGCTAGGCCTGGCCGAGAAAAATAGGTTGATCATTAGGGCATTACCTAGATTTTTTAATGAGACTACATGAAAATTTAAGGCACAAACCCAAAAGTCAAATTGAGATTAATGTTTCCTTTTCCATTTCCCGGAGTTTTTTTCCCGTTTAAAATAAAAGGGTAAAAAAAGGGGAAAATTTTATGGTGGGAATTTTATTTTCATAGAACTGGGTGCAAAAAAAAAAAATCTGCCCCCCAAAAAAATAAAATTTCCAGAAATATTCCCGGGTTTTAAACTTAAAAAAAAGCCTTTTTTAAAGGAATGGGTCCCTTTAAGGTCAGATTGCCATGTGAACTAGATGGCACCCCTTGAAAGCATTACAGGGAAAAAAGGGGGGAAAACAGGAGGGCGACGTACCCCCCAGTGTTTTTGGCTCGGTTTTCGGGGCACACTGACACCATAATGATTAAACAACTTTGATAAAAGTTATCTTCAATCCCAGCTGCAGAAACCGAATGCCAGCTCTAACAGCTGCACAAAGGGGTTGTATTGGGGCCGGCTACTACAGAGAACCTTTTGTTAAATGACATTTTAAAGTAAAAACGACATCCAAAAGGGGCAAGTGGGTCCAAACCAGAACAGTAAAACCACTGACAGATGAAGTTAATAACACTGATGATTACCATGACCCCTGTCAAAGGGTGGGTTATGTTAAGCAGCAAGTAAATAGGAAAGTTCTTGAAGATAAGTTAAAAGCAGGAGTAGTAGGCAAGTATCAGGATCTGAAGGACTAGGTCACCAGCACGAAAGGCTCACTGATACTTTAAAAAGGGAAATGAAAGGGTACCTGCCCCAAAAATAGAAAATTTAAAAAAAAGAAAAGGGAAACCATAAAATCCCGGGGGGCAAAGTCTCCAAACCTTTTGGTTTTCCCTAGGTCCTCACAAAGCATTTAAAACGATTCATGGGGAAAAGGGCCCCCCAGTTAAGCCCCTTTTTTTTTAACCCCCAAATTTTTCAACGTTTTTAAACTCAAACCCGAACCCTTTTTCAAGCTTGAAACTGAACATTGCACAATTGGGTAAAATAAGCCGCTTAAAACCCCGGGGTTTCTTTCCTGGGTCTTTTTTTTTTTTTGGCTATTTTTTTTTAGTCCCGGTTTCCCCCCAAAAAGGGTTACTTTGGCACAAAATTTCTGATAATTTTTAAGGGTAAAAAAGGGGCCCAAAATGCACATAGATGCAGCAGGTTTAACACAGTGCCCATGTTGACCCCTCTCGACCACCTACATTGGGCAAATAAGCCTCAAAACTGAACCATGCAGCAAAGAAATAGGCTGGCCTGATCTGATAATTCACATTTTCTTTCACATCATGTGGATGGCGGGAAAAAGATGACACCAGGTTACACTTGGGGACGAAGTAATGCTCTGGGCAATTTGTGCTGGAAAACTGTGGACCCACTTTCATTAAGGGGGGGGGGGGGGGGGTCTTTGACAGTACTCCCTTGACAATCCACCCCAACCCCAAAATTTTGCTGAAACACCCGGATGCCAGATAGTATAGACCAGTGTTCCCCAACTCCAGTCCTCACGCCCCCCAAAAGGTCATTTTTTTCGGGTTTTCTCCCACCAAAGTTTGAATCACTGTGCAATGCAAAAGGAAAGCCAGAAAACATGACCTTTTGCGGGCCGTGGGACCCGGGTATAGACAATCTAGAAAAAGTTTGGGGATTTCAGTCTCAATCGCCCAAACTGTTTTGATGGCAGGAGGGGAACCTACATAATATTAGGCGAATGTTTTGCTGGCTAAGGCTGATCAGTGTATTTAAATTATGACCACAGACATGTAATAAAGGGGGTGGAAGAGGTGGGGAACCAATGGGGTTCAATCTGCTAAAGCAAGAAGGCAATGAAGGGTCACTGATAATTTTAAAGAAAAAAAAGCATTTCATAAAACACAAAAGCAGAAAAGATTAATTGCCAAAAAAATAAAAATAACTAAAAAATCTGTTATTTCACAACATAAATAATATGAAATGTAATAGTGAAACTGTTGGACCAGAGAAAAAACGGGTAAAATGGGGAGAATGAGAAAATCCCTTTTGTTAATGCCTTTTTTCTAAAAATATATATATATATATATATATATTAATTTTTTAAAAATATAATAACCCAATGACAGATAACGTGACCGCAAACATAACTTGTCCATTAAATGTCATCAGCTTAACTTAGCAGTAAGTGGAGCATCGGTCTAAATACACTAAAATAGATTAAGGGGATATTAAACATTCCTGAACTCTGCAAGAATTAAAGAAAACCTGTCACATAGATTATGCCCCCCTTGCTGAGGACAGAACAAGCTAGTAAAGCCTGTTTTCCCCCCGTGCGTTCCCTTATTCTGTAAGATGCTGTAGTTTTAGAGTATTTAATGATCAAACGTGCAGTTTTCAGTCATATAAAGAGTCAGTTTTTTTCATACCCCACCCACCTGAGGCTAGCGCCGCCCACCTCTACGGATAAAACTATTACTTTGGGCTACCTTTGTGGGGGGCTAATGCCGCCATAATAAGATTTGAGCATTTAAATGCTCAAAAAATCCGGCATTTTTCAGAATAAGGGACATAGCCGTAAACAACTCCGGGTCCCGGAGTTTCCCCGGACAGGCAGCGTGTGTCATCACCTGCGTGCGTGGCCTGATGGGCATCACCCTGCCTGTGGCCCCAAGATGGGGGGAGAGCGCCCGGGGGGTGGAGCAGCGGGAGCAGGGGAAAAGGTTTTTTTTTTTTTTTGTTTTTTTTAAACCCGCCTTACCCTGCCTAAACCACCAAGGGGGAAAATATACCTGCCTATAACACCCAGGGGGACATAACCCACCATACCCTGCCCATAACCCCTAGGGGACAATATCTCCTATACCATGCCCCTTTAACCAGCCCAGGGGTACTATACCTGCTTATAACCAGCCAGGGGACATATAAAAACCCCATAACCAGCCTAGGGGGACATTACCCACCTATACCCCCTATAACCAGCCTAGGGGGGGCATATACCTGCCCATACCCTCCTATAACCCGCCTAGGGGGGCTATACCTGCCTATAACCACCTAGGGGGACAATACCTGCCTAGGGGGGCATATACCTTCTATAACCCGCCGGGGGGCTATACCCCCTATAAAAACCCGCCCAGGGGGGCATATACCTGTCTATAACCAGCCCGAGGGACAATGCCTGCCTAAACCGCCCATTGGGGGAATTACCCCTAATTGGGCTAGGGGGACATTAAACGCCCAACCTGCTTTTATTGCCATGAGGGACATGTCCTGCCCCTGTAATTTTTTTGGGATCCATTTTTTTTTTTGATATTTTTCCCTACCGTGCATTTTTCACCCTAGGCTTATACCGAGTCAATAAGCTTTCCCGTTTTTTTTGGGAAAATTAGGTGCCTGGTTTTT